>VZTB01017800.1:21109-57926 GCA_013397245.1 Thryothorus ludovicianus | reverse complement strand
AAGATATTCTTCCATAGAAGAGTTTTAACTTTGTTATTAACAAACTAATAATTTGAACAATTCCACTACTGACATTTTAATCAATAATAAACTTTTTCCTTCCCTAATCAAGTGTGTTCTACTTTTGTGCATGAAATAATTTTAAGCATAAGAAATTACATAAATATCCATGGTACAAATATGAATAAAATTCAGCTCTTTACTGCAACATTCAGTTGCTATACACAAAAATATACTGGGTTGTTTTTTTTGCATTTGCTTTTTGTCATTTCACTTACTGAATAACTTCATTTTCTGTTGGTTTGTTTTTGGGTTTTTTTAAGAAACTTTCAGAAAATATCATCATGTACTCAGTTCCTAGAAACTTGACAGCGATTTCATTTTTTGGGAAGAGTCTCTTCTGAGCGCAAAATTAAAGTTAGATTCTGGCAGAGAAGTCATTCCATGAATGTCACGACTGACAATGCTGGGTTTCTTTTGGATTAGTGTTCTTGAACTGATTGAATTATCAGGGTTATATTGAGAAGCGATGTTATCAGCTTGAAGAAAATATCTTGTAGTAGTGAGACATTTGATGACTACAGGCACCCAGTTGACAGAATAAATCCTTCAGTGATTCTTTCTGTTCTCTACGTGGCCATATGTTTGTATTAAATCTATAGCACTGTTTTTATACTTGAGGCCTCTGTAAGTTGATTCCCTTGAAATATTAACATGTTTATTAGGGAGGGACCTAACTGACATGTTGTTTAAATGTAAATATATCCAAGCTAGTTCTCCCAGGTTTCTATAAGGCTGCTGGAAACAGATAGGAATGATTCTTATGGAGTTTTTTTGCAATTCAGTTTATCCTAATGTAGTGACCTGAAATGTTGAAAGAAAAGCATACTAAGATGTACAATCTGTTCCTGTCCAGGTACTGGTTTATGTGCCAAAGATCATTCATCATCATTCTCCACACAAGTCAGGTACCGACAAAAGATATTTTAAATCTTTCTGTTTTCACAGTTTATCAGCACACTGTCACAGAATTTTGCTGAGAAACTGTAGAGCTTTGAAGCCATGGGTCTGTAGAATAATTCAGGTTGTAAGGAACCTCAGAATTTTCCTAACTCTGCTCCAGAGGCAGTTGCGAGGTCAGACCAGGCTGTTCAGGGCTTTGTCCAGTCAGGTGACAAAAACCTCCAATGACAAAGACAGCAGCTTCTTAAGGCATCATCTTCCACCACTTGGCACTCCTCAGTTGGGGAAAGCTTTCAGATCCAAATCTGCTGAGTGCCTGCTTAGATGAGTATCTCTCATCCTCCAACTACATACTGTTCTGAAGGAAATGCCTCTGTCTCTTTGATGCAAGGCCTTCCTGCTCTTAGGTTCCCCCAAAATTTGTCTCTTCTCCAGGCTAACCAAGTCCTGTTCCCTCAGGTTCCCCTAAAACAACAAGTGCTATTGTCCCAAGCACCCCTGCAGCCTTCTGAATTTGTCACAGTGTCTTTCTTGCCTTGGAGGTACATTGAGATCCAACACAACACTAAGGTCAGTCTTTGTATGCTTTTACATAACTATTACACAGAGCAGAAATGCTTTGTAACTTCTAAGTTTTAAACAGTTTTACCTATGCAAAAATTCATACACTCAAGCTCACTGGTCTTGAATTTATTTTATTCTGAGACTTCTGTTCACATCTGAATCTCAAAGTAAAATTTAGGAGATATAAGTCCCAGCAGATTAAACCCCTCTGCATAACAAATCTGCTTTTTCAACAGCTGTAGACAGCAATGAAGTTTTTTCATTCCATCATTAAAGTCTACCAGCTGTAATTCCAGTATTTGACTTTTAAATTTCCAAATACCATCATTTACTTCCCCAAATTTCTTTCGCTTATGAAAAGGACAGGATAAATTTTCTAATTATATTTAACATCTTATATTGGAGTATTTACCAACACAGATGGCTTCTTTTAGCATACGGTTCATTTATTTGGTGTTACTAATACATCGAAAATATATAATTACCCATGGTCAGTAGGCATTTTAATTATTCAGACTTCATTTATTCAGTCATATTTTATTCACACATTTTTGTAACTGTTCTTTAAACAGAAAACCAGCTAATTTTTCTTATTTATCTTTCTTCCTCCCATCTCCTTGCATGAAGTATGCAGTGTGTGTGTGAATATCATGCTATTAAAAGACAGGGGATATTATAGATGGAGGGTAAATATTTGCCTATGTGTACACCCTATGGGAAGTTCAGTGCTTGAAGAACTCTTTGATAGGACTATAGAGTACTTTAAATGGCCATTTTACAGAACTTATCCTTTCAGAGAGAATCCTGAGAAATCAGATTTATTGCCCCCAGAACTTTTGAGTCACGGTTAAATGAAAAAGATTTGTTAGGAAAAAAACCCAAAAGATAAGCATATATATGTATTTGCTGCGTCTCTTTGCAGCAACAAGAGAGTCCTCCTGGAAATGGGATGGGCATGCAGTGGTTGATAAATGACCTATGTGTTTCACTGAGAGATAAACACTGAAGGCAGGGGTACCCTGCCTTCTTCATGGTATGTGTTTTTATCTTTTAAATACCTGTACCGTGGCTCCAAATGCTCTATTAAAGGCAGGCATGAAAAGGCAGGCATTTTGGGATGAATATTTTCTTTTTCTGGGTGTTTTCATAACAGAAACAAGGTCATATACTTAGATGTGAATATAAAGTTTCCATTCAAATTAACCCTTGTACTTCTGAAATTAATGTTATATATATTCGACAATGTTTTGAATTTTATATTTTGTCTCAGAGGGAATTCTAGAGAAGGGTTATAACTACTTTTATTTACAGTTAACAGCTTGTTGGTTGAGGACTTTGACAAGCTCTGGAGAAGACCACATAAACAGCTTTATTGAAAATAGTTTTCAGTGAATTACTGCTAATAGTTACAGAGTAAAATTATGTAACCCTCTAAGGCTATGCAACACAATAAGCATCTTGACTGTTAGTCCAACTTGGTTTCATTTTTTGAGGATATGAGTCTTACAGCCATCCTTGATCTCCGGACACTACACAGATCATGACTTTCATCCTCAGCTTTCAGATACATGCAGAGCTCAGCTGAGTGAAATTGCAGTGGAAGTGTTACAAATCTATCACCTGCTTTCAAACACAAGGTATACATATGCAAACAGTACTAGTCTTTGAATCTGATTCTTATTGTTATGCAATTTGCATAGTTTATTGTTCCAGATATTCTGTTAACAGAGATTGATTACTTACATTAAAATACAAACTTGTGCTTGTTTGTGCTGTGTATTGAACAATTTTGATTACTTGCACTAAACAATTTTTTGCATTTACAGTATTTTAGTTGAGAAAACAAATATGTGACTAATCCTGATTTTAGACAAGACTTATATACAATTTTCTGTGGAAATTCTAAAACTGAAAAGGACTACTTCACAAATCTTCTGCTGGAGGCGAAGTGAGACTGCCCCAGTAATCCAGGAATTAAATTTTCTAGTGTAGGCACATTGTGTTTTGGTTGTGCAGTGACTGACAGACTCAAGACAGAATAGAGTGTACCTCAGAGCCTTGGTCATGATTCAGGCAACCACAGAAACAAAGAGACATGGAGATCAAGATGGGAATAATGAGATAACCTGGGAATCAGGTGAAAGATAAGAAAAAGCCTTCTTCCTGGAGAAATATACTGGTGCTGAATGTTCTGCTAGCAAAATAATGGCAACCGTAGAGCAACTAGGTAAATGACTAATCCTAGAATCAAATTTGAGTTGGTTTTTTGAGGCTTGGATTTTCTGAAGTAACTTATTAAATAAAAACTTCAGTTGATTTTTTTTTCTCATGTTTGGCTAATAAAGTCACCAGAAGCAATGAGAAAAAATACACAGTCCACTAGGTTTTTGATACTGAAGTATTTTTCTGTCAGTGTCCTGAGTGCATCAAGAGGCTTTAGGTGACCCGACCAGCCTATAACTGTGTTTTTCCACAATTCTTTGCAACTTGTTCCCCAAGGTTAAGCAGCTTGTTTCAAAAGCCATCTATGACATAGTGCAGTCGTGTGACCTTGTACCAGACACCTATAAATACAGAAAAATTTCAAGAAAGAAAAGTGAGAAGTAGAAAGTCATATACTGCCAGAGAGCTGTCAAATGCTTCACCTGGGCACCTGTGTGTGTAAATTCTGCCTATTGATCTATACATTGCATCAGAGGTGTGCTGTGTTTGGGCCTTATTTCTTGCTGATTTCGGCACTGCCACGATGATTTAAATTCCCAGCTTGTTTTCAGGTCTTCTATGGATTTACCTGGTGATTGCCAGGAATTCAGCTGACCCTGGTCACCAGCAACATTCCTGCCCTGGTACCCAGACTTCACTGCTTCAAAACATCTTGAATTCTAAACTGAGAAAGCATCATAAAGTATTTCTCTCAGTCTGTGCAGGAAACACATGAGGGTTTTGATGGAAGACGTTTTGTTTTGTGGTTTTAATTTACTGTACTTATAAATATGAAGAAAAGAAAATTGACAGGCATAAGAAACCAACACACAATGCATAAAAACGCATATCACCTTACATTTTGCTGCTTCCACTGGCTATTATATGAAAATACAATTTTAGGAAATAATAAAATGTAATAATCACATAATGAGAGATGTTGGAACTATGCTTTCAATTTATTCCTGAAATTTGAGTTCCATTCAGTCTTTACATCTTGAATTCAAGGGGAACTTCATCTAACCCTTTACATAATTTTTGGACCTCAATTTTTAAACCTTTTATTTTTCTTTCATTTTATCTCCAGTTTTGGTTTGTTGTTTTTTCCCCACCACACTGATGGTAAGAGGTCTTGGGCTTCTAATATTGAAATCATTTTCAAAATGTGCTTTGCCAGTTCACATTCTTCCCTACAGAAAGTATTGCTTCAAAAATTTGCATTTTCATAGCTCACTAATCTTAAAGAGTTCATGAATACATGCAGGGATTTGACAGATGTAAAACTGGACTGCACAGCATGTAGGAATGTTGATGTTTTATTAAATGTTAAGTGATTACCCTGAGTATAAAATCCAGAATTATAGGATAGTGTTGTTCTAATCTTCATTTTCTATTTCAAATTCTTCTTTAAAATTATTCCAGTCTGGAATTTATTCTGAAAACAGTTAGTAGTTATAGCTTTTATGTTTTAAACTTCATTGATATGGTTTCAACAGATGCACTCTATTTTATAGTGGAAAAAAAATTAGGCTGAATTGAACTAGGCTGAATTTCACATTTTTCCTTAAATCAGCCATGTGGAACCACAAACAGTTACATGCAGTTATTTCTGGCTTTCTTTACTTGAAAATGGTATCTTTTCTCTTTCTTCATATTCTTTAATTTTCCATTTATAAAATATAAGAAACAAGAAATTAAGCCAGTCAGATCTCACAGATCTTTAAGCTTTATTGTTCATGCTGTGTGGGGGACAAAATCTATAACATGTTTTACATATTTTCATTCTTGTAAACAAAGAATAATTAGAGATATGCAAATTTTCCAGGAATGCAGCTGTGCTGCTAACACTTAAACAAAGAAAGAAAGGGATACATAGAAGATGAATTTACTTTTGAAACTGGTTCCTGAGGCTATCAGTCTTCTCCTGGTCCTTTCTGTCACCGTGTGACATTTAAAAAGATGAGCCTTTCAAATTGCCCTATGCCAAATGTAAACAACAATGCTGCAATGTGATTTGAGGTTTACAGTAAAGATGGAGAGAACTGCTGTCAAGAAATTACCCCTGTGCTTGCAGAAGTGGAAAGCCAATGAGGTTTAGTTGGATTTTTTTTTTTAATACCTTGCTATTCAATATCAGTTTACTTTTAAACTCTGTGGAGAAATGCATAGAAATATTTTTTTTTTGACATTGCAGGAACCACAGTCTAATAATGATGTCTGAACAAATAAATGGAAATTGCTGAAATAGCTACTTCAAAAGGAATATACTAAAATCTGATATGATAGCCGGGAAGTAAATGGAAGAATAAGGAAAAAATTGATCTTAATTTGATCTGACTAAATATCTCAGCATTTTTGTCACTGTTCCTTCACCTTGATTTACAATGTCTTGAAAAATTTTTCAATAGCTATTTTAGTGGGTGATCCATTTATAAATGTCCTTGAAATGAGTAAAATACAAGTGTATGTTTGTCATCTATGACAAGCATGTTCTGAGTGAATTGACCTGGGAGTTAGGATCAGAATGCAACTGAGGAAACATGATTTCAGGATACGTAATTCCAAATATAGATAATAAATGTCATTGTTAAAAGATCTTCTGCTCTCTTTTACATGTTAGTTTTACAGACATAGTCATACCTTTGGCTGGTCTCAAAATGAGTTAACACTATGTGATACCTTCTTCTAGTTATGGTATCTCAATATAAACTAAGTCAATCTGACTTTTCATCTCTAGAAAACTTTATATTCCTCCCCAAACATTTTTTATTGCTTGTGCATAGGTTCATGCAATATACATGCAAATATGTGACTCATATATGTCACACTGAACTCAACTCATAATGATTATGACAACTAGGCTTGAAACAGAATAAAGTTTTCTGTGTGTTTGGCCATGTTATTTTGGAGCATGAGCACAAGTGCTTATGAACTGAGACTTTATTTGCCTATTTGAGCAGGGGAAGGATTGTCTCTATATACCATAGAGTCACAGAATCATAGCAGGGTTTTGGTTTAAAGGAGCTTTAAAATCATTTACTTCCAGTCCCCTGGTCTTGGGCAGGGACACTTTTTCCTAGACAACGTTGCTCAAAGCCTTATCCAACCTAGCTTTGATAATGGCCACCATAAATGTATATTTGACCAGAATTTTGGAACAGCTTTCTAGGTGTGATTTCAAAATTTTGTATAGTTAATCTTTCAATTACTGTAGTAAGAGTGGTTTGTTAGCAAGCTAAAGACATACACCTGGTCAAGTAGAAAGGAAATCACTAGTTGCTTAAAGATGTTGTTAACATTCTATTCAAAACAGTCTCAAAAATTTAGAACTGAAAGTAAATTTTTCTTCTTGAAGCTATATAAAACTGTTGCATAAAAAAATGCAAATCAAGATAAGCAACTGAAGCAATTTAATTTATAGATAATAAGTCAAAAAGACTGTCATAGTAAAATAGGTTATTGGAAAATTAATGGCTGTTACTTCTCTGCAGCTTATTTTTACTTTACATTTACAATAATTATAATGTCAAAAGGCTGAAGTACCACACTAAAAATACTTGAATATTGACTCAGAATAAATTGCCAAATACTGGATTAACAAAGCTACTTCCTGCAGTACTTAGAAGGGGTTTCTTTTTACACAGTTACTGAAACCTCCAGACATTATGAAGGTTGGTAGTTCTGAAGAGATCATTGATAGAGGTGCTCTAAATACAGAATGAAATAACAAAATTGTTTAGAATGTGCTCCAGAGAATAAACATAAGACAGAAAATACAGGCATCATTTTGCCTAGAGATCTATATAAGGTTACTTGACAAAGCTTTTGCTGGTATATATGCAGTGACAGGAAGGACAGCAGAAGCCACTTTGATCTTTGATGAAATAAAGATATGTTCACAGACAGAGCATCTTATTTCAGTTTATTTGAGTTGCTACTTAGAGCTTAAGTGAGATAGAAAACAAAAACAGTTTTTAATAAGAAAAAACAAATTATACATCTAATAATTGACAGGTACCACTTTTTCCCAAATATTTTGTTTAAATATTTTGTCTAAATATTTCATTTATTTCATAGATTTCACTATGATCAGCTGAAATGGAATGCCTAATGGAGAGTGTCAATGAATACCATAAGTCAATGAGTTGATCTAGTTAATGAGTTATTTAATAGCAGCTTTGGGGTGAATGATGGGAATATTTTCCTGAATTGCAAAATGCAGGGGAAAAAGGAAGCATTCTTCCACAGTATAAGATCCTCAGGTGAGTACCAAGCAAAGACTTGGCCAAATCCAATTCCAATAAAACCAATTGTGAATGAAGAGGTATCTTTTTGTGACAGAAACTGTGAGCTGGGAAAAGAAAACCCTTGAAACCAGAACAAGCAATTATGTTTATTGGTAGAAACAAAGACAATGATTCTTTGCATGTACTATTTTGAGAGAAATGGTGGATAATCTAAGCAATAAAAAAAAGCCCTTTCTATTACTGCTTACATACTTTATCTTAACAGAAATGAGCTGAGAACAAACCATTTCTTAATGGGTTCTTAATTTGACCTTGTCTGAAATGTACTTCAATCTCTTACAGATACTTTTGGAATTGACAACAAATGAACAGTAAAGGTTAAGCATGGTTGTATGAGTTATAAGCATATATTTAAAAGAAAAAAAATGCAGAAACAAATAACTTTCTGATTCCAGAACACCACTGTAGTTTGCTCCTCCAGTCTCTGAAGACATTTTCTTGTCCATTCACTTTCACACACATTTTTTTCCTAATTTCAATTCTTATTTGGAGCTGTACGGCTGTTATGTTGATAAGGTGGCAGTCTGGTGATAATGTAGCTGCTTAGCATTATTGCCAATTCATCCTAAAACCAGAAAAAAAATCTAGAAGTTGTGAGCCATTATCTTCTTTAAATATCAGCTTTCAATGTCCTTCAGCTACTGTCCTGGTGACGGTATTGATTTTATTCTGCATCATTGATGCAAACAAAATAAAAAGAATAAAAGAGAAAACCCCTTAACAAATGGAAGACATAGAAATGATGCTGTTTCTTGTACAAAAGCAGTTAAAACATACTGAGATTACACTTAAACCTAAGGATAGCAGTTAAATGTGTAATTTATTTGACTAAAGGAGACATCAATTAGCCACCTATGCTGCCTTTAAGGGCAGAAACAGAGACTTCTAGAAAACTCCATCTAGTCCTAATATAAATATTTAACCCATGTAATCCAATCATTTATCATCTGATATAATTATTCTCTTCCCTAGTTATACAGGGAACTCAGCATTAATTGTATTTTAGATGTCTAAAGTTAGATAACAATGTGCCAATTTTTCTGTGCAAACAGTATTTGATAGAACTTTCAAAGTCACATAACATCTTCAAGTGGGAAATGGCAAACAAAAGTTTGCTTACAAGAATATTGCTTAGACATGGAATCAGCTTTGAGAATAAACAACAAATAAGAACCAGAATAGTACAATGGCAAATTACAATTATAAATTCATTTAACCCTGAAGGAATTAAATTGAAAATTCAAATGAAATAAATGGCTCCTGGTAATTGTGGGGCTGGTGAGTAATTGTTGATAATAAAAGAATTTATAAATAAGAAAGTGTCTGATTACTTATGCATAGATGTTTGGGACAATGTGGGATAACACCAGGTTCTCAAGTAACAGGATATTCCATAAATCTTACATTATATCTGTCAGCTGTTACACTCAAAAATTTTGCTGTGGGCCATGAGGACTGCACCTTATTTGTCAAATCAGGAATGTCATACTAATCTAACTAAAATTTTAATTAGAATTAAATCTTAACATTCCAGCCAAAGAGACATTATCAGTTTAGTTATAGCAATAGTAATAATTGTTTAAATTATATATAGGTTAAACGGATAGAAGCTTCCTACTATCAATTTCTCTGATGTTATACTATAATTTTCATCTCCAGAGGTCTTTGAATTCAATTTGGGAGGGCATTTAGAGAATGTTGTTGCTGTCCCAAGTTCTTTGCTGAGAGAAATGTAATGTTAATAAGGGTCTCTTCCTCTTTGACAAGAAATAAGTATGTAATTTACATTTATGCTTTCTTTCTCAATAATCCAGGACATGCTTATCTTTACTTTTTATGTTTGCCAGTAAAATCTATGCCTTGCTTTTGTCTTATGTGGTTCTTGCCACATCTGAATTTATCATATGTTCAGTGAATTACATGAACTGCAAATCTGAATTTCTTTAAATATCAGTAGTTGATGTTTCGTGATTTTTTTTCTGTCTAGCTAGCCTTAGGTCTCTTTTATACCATGTGCTGTCTTTCTTATTATTTTATATCTGTATTTGGTACACCTACATTCAGAAACAGTCTTCCTCTACACTATGTATTTATGACAGGTCATATACATTTCAATTTACTTAGAATAACTACTTGCTTGTAACTACTAATATCTATGTAAAATGTTGGTTATACAACTCAATTATACCCAGATAAATTGTAATAATTAGGAGTATTTGTTCAATTTATTAGAAGTTAAGTGCTTTATTTGATGATATAATTAATCATGGGGAAAAAAAAAACGGCGCCAACACAGAATCATGGAACACTGCTGTCACCTTCAGCATTGTCTGGACTGGAGGCAAACATGATCCATGGCAGGTTTTCTATACTTCTATGATATTTTTAGTTTTCATGACCAAAGACTTGTTATTCCTCCTTGGCTAGTTCTAACAATGGGAGAGCATAACAAATGCCAATAAATCCACCCTGGCTAGTAACAGTTGTGTTGGCACATGAAAGGGATTGTTGCAACAAAACAAGGAATCTTGTATTTAGAATTTTTATGTAAGGATTGTTGGATTTGTACCTTTCTTAATTTGCCCTATTGGGAAAAAGAAGTTTTATTTTGCAAATTATCGTTTTTCTTTAAGTTATTATTTTTCACTCCAGATACAGAATTGACTATTATGTAAGGCTGAAAACCTTGTTTCTACATTTAAGTTGTTATGAACACTGCTAGATTCTTGGATTAGTCCTATCATTTCCCAGTCAGCTTTTCTTTTATGATTCAGATCTCAACTCAGCTCCAACTTTTTACTTCATTGAAAAAGTATGTGCCTGTAGACCACATTCTTGATTAGTTAGCATCTCTATATTGCATTTTCCAAACTCATTTTTATTATAATCAAAAAATATCCTTGTTACATTGTGATATGAGATTATTTCTTCATACTGTTACTCTGTGGACATTTTACCTGTTCATCAAATTGGCTTCTTCATTTTCTCAAGAGATAATCACTTCCATTATTAAATGTTTTCTCCTTTTAGCAGCAGTTTTATTTCCCACAGGTGTTCTTACAAAATCCATATATTTTTAATATAGTTGTTGATTAAAAAAAAAAAAGTGACTCAAATATTCTGTGAAAGATTAAAATATGGACTGAGTGTTTTTGAGGGTGCTTGTTTAGGTTTTATTTAATCTGTTAAAATTCTTCTAGAAACTCAGACTGAATCTATGTTCACTTTTTTTTAGCATAAAATGTAAAAACCTATTTTCAACTCAGACCAGAACTAAATTTATTTTAATAAGAAATTGTTACGCTTATTTTTCTAAGCTAATCTTAAAATAAAACCTTATTTCTTTACTCATCCTGTCACTCCTGATTACAGTCAAGGTTAAAATACTCTTAACTGCAAATTATTTTTAAATAAGTATTATATCACTTTTCTTATTCTATTCTCTATTTATCTTTGCACAAATAAAAAACTGAAACCAAACAAAACAACCCAACAAGAATACCCCAACCCAACTCAAAACAACTGTTACTTATGCTGTGGAACAAAAAACTGTGAGAGGCTTAGAGATGCAAAAACTCCTTTGTGGGGCCAACAGCTAGTAGAATTCTCTAATTTCAAGTACCCAAGACCCAACCCCGCCCCAAAACAAACATGAAAATAAAAGGATATATAGAGGGAAGAGAAAGCAATAGAAATCTTGGCCTGCCATGAAGAGCAATGGGCAGTGCAGACGAGTCTCCTTCTCGCGGCATCCATTATTTCCTGTAAGAAATCCAGCATGGTAACGATTCCCACTCTGCCAATGTTGAGCCATGAGGGACAGGACAGCAGGACAGTGTCACTGGTCACTGCACAGAGCCCTAGGATGTGGAGATGAGACGTCAGGAGATGCCAAATGAATGAATGGTAGGTTTCCAAATTATAAGTGCACGGTCCTTAACTGTGGTGCAACAGGTACAGGAACCTTTCTTTTTTCAGCATGAGGTTACACTCTGTTGCTCTTTATTGCAGATCCAGAGACCTGCTCAGTGTTTTTTATTTAGTATATCAATAATTAAATAGTAATGATTTATTTTAATTATCAAAGTAGAAATTAATCACTAATTATTTGAAAAACTAATTAAAGAATTATTTCTTCATCTTTAGCAATCTCTTTTATTCTTTTTTGTTTTAACTCAGGCTATGATAATTTTTTTTCCTTTCATACTGCAGATGAATGCATTTACAAATGAAGTTGAAAGACAAAGTCAGAAAAATGCAGAAACGATTTTGCCTTCAGGAAAAAGGCAGCTCCTCTCTGTAGACACAGATACTTTTAAGTAATTTTAATGAGAATGCAGTCATGTGTATATATTTGCTCTCAATTTATTTTGGGAGTAGTTGTATTTTGATGCCAGCTTTTTCTGCATGCAATGAGGAAGGAAGATGAAAGGCTTGTACGACCTTTTATACAAGTAACTGTTACCAATCCTCTTCAAAATATTTTGTGCATTTTGGTCTAGTGTCTTTGAAAGTATAAACTCAGCAGAACATTCATTCTAGGGCATTTAGTAAATGTAAATAAGAAAATAGTTAATGTAACCTTTGTGGATAGATGCTTTATGAGTTTTAGACCATTTTGTGTGCCACTTATTTTATTTTTTCATTTTTTGTTATTTCATTTTATTGAACTAATAATGAGCGATTAATGGCAGATAGATCAGTGTTCTTCTTAAGCCTTTTTCCTTCACTTCTGATACTAATATTACAGAGAAGAATGCATTTCAAGCTTCAGGCTTGATGGAGAGTAGGTGTGGGAGAGGGTTAAAAAGGTTTTAAGTCTCTGAATGGATTTTGAAGTCCTTTGCCAAGCTTTGATCCCCACACATGCTGCTTTGGCTGTCACTACCTGTGCTAACATTGGTTTGTACCACTCCAAATGACACACTTTCACTTTCCACCACAAACAGAAAATAGGTACTCTGATCTCTGCTGCTGTTGTGCTCCACTGTGTACCTCTTCAGAGACCTGAAGCTTATATTCCTACTATTACGTATTATAAGACAATTCCTCTGACTTGAAGCTGCCTGCAGCAACTGATTAAATGTTATTTGATTCAAATAAAGTCTCTATGCTGGTTGACTGTATTTGTTTTCAGGAACTTCCTGAAAATAATTTGCATACACTTATTTTGTGGTTTTGGATGGCTATATTACCTATTTAACCTGTGGCTGGAATATTTTACTTTAACATTTCTCATTCATTTGTAGGAAACTTCCAGTGCAGATTTATTCGTCGTTGCATTTCCAATTTTTTTGGGAGGAGTTTCACTTTTCTTTCTACTGAGGAGAAATTCACACAAAAATACTAAATAAAAAGTTTCCCAGGATATTCCAAGATTGATTCAATTCACTAATATGGGAGCTACAGGCTTCTGGTTTAGAATAGAATATTTTCATGCTCAGCAGATAAAATGCTTCACAGAGAGTTAACACTGTTCATGAAAACTGAAAGCTTAGGGCAAAATGACACTTCAAAGGGCACACAATGAGTAACACTTCTCTTTGTGCAGTATCTCTTTATATGAGAATAAATTCTTGGAGCAAATTCATGCTTCAACTTAGTGGAAAATCAAGGGTTAAGCAGTTAAGTAATAGGTAGAAAATTACAACCTCAAAAGCATTCAAAGGCAAGTGCAGGATTGAAATGCACCTGAAAGAAATAGGGTGTGAATATGGAGTGTGTTAAATAACGAGTTAGGCCAGTAGACTGGGTAGCTATAGCTGGAAATTATGTGAGGTCAGAAGTCCAGAATGCAGCTCTTTGAGAACAGACTCATTGATTTTCACATCCTAATATGTGTGCAGAAAGAAGTGCAGAGAGTTTTTGCCATCATGTTCCTGGAAGAACGTTTATTCGAATAAGAGGCTGAAGAGAAGGAGAGAAGGTTAAATACTTAGGTGTCAATGGTAGAAGAGCTTATGGCTTCTGGTCTGGAGATATTACCACTTTAGAATGTATATTGTAGCTTGAGCCATACGACATTTGTTTAAATGTTAAGAGGTGAGTAATAGCATGTTTTTTCTCTTTTTTCTAGTCTTCCCTGCCTGTGCTTACAGCGATGAAACCAAATTCAATAGAAAACACAATATTACTCTTTGATTTGGTTTTTCATAAAAAGTGCAAACACTGGATATAAACTTTACCTCTCCGATCCAAAAGTAAAAAAAAACAAAAAAAACCCAACAAAAAAATGTAAATAATGGCTAAAGAAAAAATACAATGGCACACAATTGTAACTTAGTTTTAAATCTGATGCTTCTGATTGTCTTTCTTGCTATTAGTTAGCTGAGCCATACTATTGACGCCTAAGTATTAAACATTTCTAAATAAAGATGAGAAGGCTTAAAACATCCTTTTTTTACTAGAACTGGAATTATACATGTATTAGGTTCAATCAAAGCAGTTTCATTTAGAATGAATGTTGACTCCCTTGAGGGCTGAGAGGTCCTGCAAAGAGACCTTGACAAATTAGAAAAAGGGGCAATCACAAACCATGTGAAGTTCAACCAGGAAAAGTGGCAGATTCTGCACCTGGGATGGGGCAACCCTGCCCTATAAACCAGGGAACAAGGGGAGGGAAAGCAGTGTCATGGAAAGGGATCTGGAGGTCCTGGTTGGCAGAAGACTGACCATGAGTCAGCAGTGCCCTGGCAGCCAAGAGGGCCAGCTGGTGGATATCAGGCACAGCATCAGTTACACCAAACAACATATTTTCAAAAAATATTATTCTGTCTTTCAAAAAGGTTTTTTTGTGGCTAAACCACGGTGTTTATCTAACATTTCTGTTATAAATGAAATATATATTTCATTTATATATATATGCTTTATATTTCATAATATATATATGCATGTTATAAATAGGCAATGAATTGTCCTTTTGTGCCAGTATTTCTCATTCACATGGCATTCTTGACTCAAAAAATCTATGGGATGCTTTATCAGACTTGATAAAACAGAGAATCACAAACATACTTCAGAATGAGTGACACATTCAGTAAGAACAAAGAATAAAATCCAAACCTGAATTAATGTAAAAGTCCTTAAAAAAATTAAAAAATGTTTTNAGGGGCAATCACAAACCATGTGAAGTTTAACCAGGAAAAGTGGCAGATTCTGCACCTGGGATGGGGCAACCCTGCCCTATAAACCAGGGAACAAGGGGAGGGAAAGCAGTGTCATGGAAAGGGATCTGGAGGTCCTGGTTGGCAGAAGACTGACCATGAGTCAGCAGTGCCCTGGCAGCCAGGAGGGCCAGCTGGTGGATATCAGGCACAGCATCAGTTACACCAAACAACATATTTTCAAAAAATATTATTCTGTCTTTCAAAAAGGTTTTTTTGTGGCTAAACCACGGTGTTTATCTAACATTTCTGTNGATAATCAAAACCACCAGTACTCTAATAATTCCATTCTATTGGAATTACAATCTTTCTCTTATTTATTACAAAATTATTACTAAACTGGCATATATATTGAGCTTTTATTTTGCCTGACTTACTGGAAATTCAAAACATATCCTGTTTAACAGAAAATTTTTAGAGAAAGAGGTAAATATAGTTTAAGTTATACATTTCATAATTTAAATTTTCATATGGCTATCTTCTGAGGGGGATACTATATGATGCAAACACAAGACAGGAGAAGAAACACACATCAGAAAATATGTAAATTAAAATCATAGAAATATTATTTTTAACAAGACCTTTCTATTTCACAATGAAAGCAAGTTTTTACATGAAACAAACAAATAAAAGGGGACTAAAGGGGGATATGATGATCAGTTGCAACATATGTGACTAGTAAGTTTTTCAAAGGACAGTTTCTACTTTATAATCATTGCTGTCATTATTTCTTGAAACAGTGATCAGGGTGCTCAAATAATTGCAAACATTTAAAGGAATTGTTTATATGCAGGTCTACTGTGCCAGTAGGATTATGCTTAATTTCATTTGTAAGGCTATTGAGCTCATTTCTACAGTGATACAAACTGAAATTTCCAGCTTAGCTGAGCAGGGAATTATTTCTTTGCAGCAGAGAATTCATCCCAGTCTTTCAGTCTCCATTTCTGTAAAGGAGGAGAAAACAGTAAAAGGAAGATATATTCTATGAGGTCACTTTTTTTGAGTGTTGGCTACACCTTTACAGTCAAAGTGCCCTTTTACTCTGTTTCTATGCATTTTGAAAAACGGAGCTAATTTTGATTTCTATTTGTTGCTAAAAAAAGCTTTAAACATTGTGAAGGTTTTGCTGTGTCCTGCGTTTGACAGGTACCTTGAAACATGTCTAAAAATCTAATGCAATTTTTAATGGGTTTTCCTTTGAAGTGTTATGAGAAACTACAATCCCTCTACAGATCTTAACCTTCCACATCTTTTTTCATACCAAGTCTGCAAGCTTGTTTAACCATATGTATTGCATTCAGCTCATAAACACTTCAATTCCATATTGTGCCTGAGTACATTTGATAACTACCTGCATTATTCTAGACCCAGTCACTCCAGATTGGCAAAGGGCAGCACTGGGAACTTTGTTAAGTCCTAACATGTTTATTTGTGTTTGTGTGCAATTCTGGAAATTATTATTATGTATTTCCTCAACTAAAAAAACCACTGAATGCTGACAGCTTCATTCTTGAACTGCAGGTACAGTCAGCATAGTCATCTTACCACTCTTTCTTCACTGCAGACCTAGATGAAGTACTCATTCAGCCTTGTGTAGAAAAAAACATTCTGCAAACGCAAATAAACTTAATACAACTTATGCTCACTTTAAACACACTACCGTAACAAAAGAGATGGAAACATGCTTAACTTTCAAGTGCCCTATATTCTAATAGTATTAAAATTCCATGGACCAAAGTTGGCTTTATTAAAAAAACGAAACTGCTAACTTAATGTCTTTTTTTATTACTTGCAGGAAGTGA
The DNA here is from genome assembly GCA_013397245.1 of Thryothorus ludovicianus. Classification (NCBI taxonomy): domain Eukaryota; kingdom Metazoa; phylum Chordata; class Aves; order Passeriformes; family Certhiidae; genus Thryothorus; species Thryothorus ludovicianus. The sequence continues at coordinate 40,925 of VZTB01017800.1, read as the reverse complement.
AATATTTGGGCTGCAAGCCATGTCTTCAAAATTGTAGCCATAGGTAATGATTTTCTACTAAATGACTGTTTGTACTGCCTGTACTATTTATTAAGCTCCTCTATCAAAATTTCCCTTCGGTCTTTCCTATTTTTCTTTTCTTTTCTTTTCTTTTCTTTTCTTTTCTTTTCTTTTCTTTTCTTTTCTTTTCTTTTCTTTTCTTTTCTTTTCTCTTGTTTTTTTCTACTTCGTTTTGGTTTTGTACACTAGTACAAAACTGTGATTTCTAACACAGTATATATACAGCTTAGTGAGTATTCAGGTGATTAACCATCATCTTTCTGTTACTGATTTATCAACACAAATATATTGACAGTTTATTTAGACTGCTATGAGAGCTTCTCTAAAAATAATTTTTAACTATTATAAAAAGTATTTATATAGAATCCCTGGGAGAAATCTGAAGATGACTTCTAGGTCTCTGATGGATCTGTGTGCCTCAGTCACTTGCCCAAAAAACAAGAGAAAACCAGAGCAGTGCACGTCCTCTTCCATCAATGGATCCTGCAAAGAAAGTTAGTGTCACAGCATATAAAATGGAGGTTCACAAACTGATGTAGACTTTATATCACTTCAGCTGATTATGAATTTTTGCATACAGACAACAATAAAAGTTAAAAAAATAGAAAAAAACTCAATTGTTTATTTCATTCTTATATTTCATATTGATCTAAACAGCATCTTCCACTAACACCAGAGGGGAAAGAATAAATTCTGGTAAGAAGAGGGTAAATTCTGGTGAAAGTGAATTCAGACACTCAATAAACTGCCACTAACACATTTCCCTTGAAACTACTAAGAATGAAGAAAGTCTATACCTTGAGGTGAGCACTTTAAATATTGATGAGGCAGGCATAAGTCACCTCTATGTCAGTTTGTCTAGGCAGAATGTGGGCTACCTTGCCTGGGCTGTTTTCCAAAGCTAGATATATTCTGTATTGAATCAACCTATAAAAATTAATTCTGATTCCCTCATATTTAATTACTTGCATAAATGAGGATCTGTGTAACATACATTTATTACTGTTTTTGAAGACAAATCCTCTTGTAATGCAAAATCTGAGTGGTTGCATTCAAAGTTTGAGATATTCATATTTTTTAATCAATAACATGCTAAGTCTTTNCCTGTTGTTTAGCCTCATCAAAGCGAAACCAACTAATAAAAGTTAAATAAAAAAAATTAACCAGTTATATTATGTCCCTTTGATGCAATCACAGAAAAAGAATCTGTTTTTATATGGTTCTATATTTATTCCAATTAGATTTTAGAAACCACACAGGAAGGGAACACAAGCTGTGTGAAGCCATTCTTAAGAACATTCTTAAGGTTATTCTTAATTAATATAGGGGTAGGTGTATCTATTAGAGTTCTATTCTAGTGGATCTTAGAGATGTATACATCTTGCCAATGCAGATCCATATGTAAGATGCATAAAAATAGAGCTTCCCTTTCTGAAATACTGTCAAAATAAGACATTGTATAGGACAGCACTATCTGTTATCCCATATTGCCAGAGCAGAAAGAGTGGCAGCAGAAGTTATCTGAATATCATAATTCCCATTGCAACCCAAGGCAAGAGTTATTAATATGATCAAAACTTTCATTTATTTCATCAGACATATGACATGGGTCTTCATTTCCTTACACTTAGCCATCTATGGTTCGTTTCACTCGTGTATAGGGCTGTAGCAATGCACTGGGTAATAAATGAGTGTTCTGCTGTTGTTTAGTCCATATTCTATATTCTATTTTCATATAAATTTGATGATACCATTATAAATAATATATTTTGGAAAGGATTCTTTTATTTTTATTTGGTTGTTTGGTTTGGTTTTTTTTTTAATTTTGTTTTGGTTTTGTTGTGGGGTTGTTTTGGTTTTTTTTTTGTTCTGGTTTTGTTTTTTGTTTTTCCTTCTCTTTTTTGTGGTTTTTTTTTTTGCCTTATTATGGTCTATGGCTATGGTAATGAGCAGAAAATTAGGTTAAATTATAGTTGATTTTGTTTAATGCTTCAGTCATATTACCCACTGAAGCAGCACTGTGATGTAATGGTTCTGCATTTATAGCTGGGAGCATTCAAACTCATTTTCCAAGTTTATGTCTTATCTTTGGTTCAATGTTTCAGTTCTATCAAAAAGAAAAAAACAGGTAAAATAAAGCTATTTTGTTGTAGTGTGGAAGACTTCATTACTCTATTTCACAGTATCACCCTCCTTATATCTCATTATTGCTATACTTTGGTATTATAATTATGCTAAAATAATAAAAGAAAAGAAATATAAGCTATGGGCATTTTCTAGTAAGGATGAGAGTTCAAATGACATAAACTTCCAACATTAAATCAAAATAAACCCAGTCTTTGTCAAGAGGCATAAGCTTCAGAGACTGCTGGAGCAGGACAGAAGATGTGTTTGACAAAACAGGTTGAAGCCAGCTTCCCCAGGTATCTTCTGTAAAAGCAGAGAAAGACTTTATAGGCAAACAAGTATAAGAATTTAGCTGAAGATTTCAGCTGAAAATGCAATTATTAAAAAATAGGAACAAGGATTGGAAAAACAAAAAAGAAATGCTGTATTTATTTTTATTTTTTTTTATGTAGGCAAGAGGTAGACAGAGGTAAATTCTGGTTAACAGAAAAAATAAGAGATTCTTCACACAGGTTTTGAATAGCTGTTAAGTTATTCTGGGTGAATACAGAGATCATGCCTATTTACCAGTGTTCTGAACTGTCCCATGATGATAATCTCTAAATCCCTAAGTTATATATGCTTTTTTGTGTTTGTGTGTGTGTGTACAACCATATATAAATATTTATACATATTTTCTATTGCAACAATGCTGAAAAAAAGTGAAGCTCAAACTTCAAAAACTTGTAATATTTGCTTTAGGAGAGACCTTCCCTTCCCCTACCAAAGGACTTGGATTTTATTGTTTCATTCCATTTCAATTAAACAGATTGCATCATAAAATGGTTAGGGCCGCATTTTCACTATTTAATTTTACAAACCTTGCAGTTCTCTCTGCATATAGGTTGAACACCCTAGATTGTGAGAAAAGGCATTGAAAAAGGCACCAAAGCATTTTGCAGTGTGTGTGTTAATTCTTTATTAGTTCATTACAGAAGCTGTGTCTTTTAAGAGCCAATAATGTTAGAGACCAATATGCAATGTTATCATACTCAATGTTTTAAATTTATATTAGTCTATTTTCCCTCATTTTCCTGATGATCTTTCTCATCTTGTTATAACACTTGTCCTCTGTGTAGGAGAGATTGCTTTCTTTTGGGTCTATTTATCAGTTTTCACCAGTAAAAGGACTTTAGAGTAGTACAAAATTGCTTGTTTATACTTATCCAGCTGTAGCTACCTATCTTCCCTTTATGAGATTATTTGTGAAATAGCCTCCTGTCAGTAAAAAGAGAGAAAATGGCAAACAACAGAAGAAGCACACTTTAGAAGATACCTTGAAGTGGAGAAATACAGTATAGGGAATGTAGTCTTAAGTATCTTTTGGTAGCACTTAGATTACAGCTATTACAGGAGGTAGAAACACACTTTAGAAGACGACAAAACAGCGCCTTGCAGTTTCAAGATAAAAGCTTTCCCTATGAAGACCTTTCAAGGCTATATTGACAGTAGTCTAAGAAAATTCCCCAAATCAACTGGGGATGAAGAGAAATAGCATGATGAATCCTGTGGGATGAGGGGAAATAACATGTTGCATTCTTGACTATTATATTTCAAACAAAAAGAGGCCTTAGGAAAGATGCAGACAATCTGTCGCTGTAGATGTTATTCTTGTCACTAGATAAAGCTGAATGTCAGAAGAAGCCTGAAACAATAGATGTATTGTAGGCAGGAGAAAAAATGAGGGAAAGAGAGGAGATGAAGAAAAAGCAATACAGAACAATCTTTGTTCAAGAGCACAGAAAATTAATGATATTTGAATGAACTGGAAATCATTTCACAATATAAAGTGGGAGACTGAAATATGTCAATTTTTTTTTTGGAAAGAGTACCTGTTACTTGAGAAATAATTCAAGAAAGACTGATCCAATTTACATCCATTATTATAATGATTTTTTACACTAAAACTAATTTTTTAATGACAGTGATTCTTTTTGAAAAATATTTTAAAATTTAGAGTCTAAAGAAGTGAAATTAAATAAAATTTGATGGTAAAACATCTAGTTTGTAAATTTGAAGGAAATAGAATTACAAAATTCATCTCAAGACTTACATTCAAAATCAAATTCTCAAAATAAATGTATGAAGAGATTTTTTAATATAATTTTTTTAATGCTTCAATCTGACTAATAGCTTTGGAATTTATATATTTGATTAATATTTACAGGTAGCAGAAGTACAAATTAACGGAGTTGCAGACAAAGTAGTACATCAACAAATTTAAAAACATAACTCACACTCTGGGTAATATTTCTAATTCTGTAAATCATACCATAAACCATAAATCTATCCTCATGGTTCTCAGAAATTATGAGTATTTGAATTTACAGAATATTATCTTTGTGCTTACATTTTCAATTGTTTAAATGCAGATCTAAAAATAAAAAAGAAGTTTCAAGCTCTTCTTTCAAATGCAAATGATTAATTCATAGCAGGCCACAATTTTTCCTAGTTCTTTTTTTGTTGTGGATATAACAAAGAAGCTTCTTGCTTTCATTACTACTTTCAATTCTATTTGGGCTTTGATTTTCCTATTTCCATCTCTCATATTCAGGCAATGTTTCAGACTTCCTTCTGGATATCCTGTCTTCATTTACACTTCCTGTATATTATTTTTTAAATTTGAGTTCAGTCAAGTTTACACTATTCAACCAACTTGAAATCATGTTGCACCAGTTTGACCTTCTGTAGGGATTTGGATAATTTTTGTGCCTGAAGAAGTTTGTCAAGAATCTCTCCTTGACATCTTTACTCTTCAGGTCAGTTTCGCTCAGGACATGTAAACACTCAATCATTCATTCATTCATTCATTCATTTATTCATAAAATGAAACCTGTTTTCTTCAAGTCCAAGTTTCTCTTTTTTTATTTAATTTACTTCTCTGAATAGCTAAAACAACACAATTTTTTGATTGTTGCAGCTGAGTCTGTCGTGAACCTTGATAGCTCCATCAGTTTTTCATTTAATCCACTTAATCAGGAATGTCAAATGGTTTTCTTTAACATCCTTAAGAAATTTTCAGGATTGCTTCTATTTCTTTCCAGGAAATGCTGTGGTGAAAAAATTTTTTATGAGAATCAGGGCTTGTGACCAGAGTTGCTCTATCACTGCCTATTCCCATCCTCCCCACTGCTTTGTTATCTCCACAGGTTGCACTCAGTCCCTTCAGAGAGGCTGCTATTTGCACTGTACTTTTTTGTTTGTTTGTTTTGGGGAGGGTATGGGTAGTATATAGCAATTTTTCTTGTTTTTTTCCTTTCATTGCCATCTTCTGTTCCAGCACAGGCTTTTTTCAGGCTGAAATACATTGAGGAATATCCATCTGCTCAGGCATGGAGTCCTCCATAAGCTCTGTTGAAGGTATCTGCTCCTCTGTGGAGCACCATCTTCTCTTCTGACCTTGGTGCTTTCTCCATTGTTTTTTTGTGTCCCCTCTTCTATTGTCTGAGCCTTGTCCTTTCATGTGTTGGTTGGAGCCAGATGAAACCATCCATGTCTGACACAGGGCAGGCCTGGCCATTGCTCACCACAGCCCCTGCAGCTCCAGCTGCCAGTGCCTGGGCACCTGCACCCAGTGCATCAGCAAAGATTCACTGTTGGTGTAAATGTCAAAATAAGGGCTACCAGTGTCTCTCGGAGCTCAGGTAAAAGTTTTGGGCTCGAAACTGATAAGTGAACTGAAATGGAAAAAGGAAAATGTACTGCTGGTCCTTCGGTCTTGTTCTTAAGGATGTCATTTGAGAAATGCTGGCACTTGTCAGACAGACAAACTTAAAAATTAAAAAGAATTGAATAGGATTAAAAAGAAACCATCTGAGCAGTTAAAACTAAATAAAATTTGATATTTTCTAACTACATTAGTTTCACAAATTTTTAAACCAAACTGAAAATAATTGTATAAATACACATAAAACTAAATTAATGTTATTACTATTATTATTAGCAAGCAAGTAACACATTCTAGCAGAAATTTTCTTAAATTCTGGACTGGACAGTACATTTGTCACTTTAAAATTCATCTTATGGGCACATATGCCCTCTTCTCAGCATTGTGGTTATTTTGATGTTTGCTTGGGAGGAAAGAAACCTTGAGGAAAAATGTACAAAGAGATTGCCTGATCAGCTGTGGAAACACACAGTGAAGGAAAACAATGTGTTGGTTCAGAGGTGGAGAATTTGATGAAGCCACTGTTCTCCAAACTCCAAATGCATTCCTTTGACTTTGAGTGCATCTCTCAAGTTTTTATGACATATGTATTTAATATTTTATGTAGGAAATGGTGAAGACAGAATTCTTCCATTAACCCATTATAAACCAACACGTTATAACTGTAAGAGGTAAGTAAAACAAAAATAAATCTCTAAAGATTCTTTTGGTTCTTTTAGCCATATTTTGTCTTTACTTGATACAAAAACATACTTATATTCCCTTGAAAACCTAACAGTCATAAATGGAGAGGTAGAAAATTAGAACTTTAAGATGTCTGTTTTATCTTAAAATACTTTTTGGTGGAGAAAAAAAAACAACAAAACAGCATTGTAGTACATAAATTTGTTTCACATGAAAGGACTTGCCTTGTGTTTGAACTCTAGGACAGAAGACAGCCTGAAGGTGAAAATGAAACCAGCATGCCATATGATGTGTAAAAATTAATGAAAAATGATAAGAACTCTAAGAACTCAGGATTTACAAACTCAATTGTGTTGTTTTTTTTTTTTTTTTTCAAAACCATAACTCCTTCAGTTTAACTTTAGTATCTAAGGGTATATTTTGGATACTGAAAAATATTTTAAAAAAAGATAATTTTTTTTTTAACCATCTATGATCTGTGTGATTTTGGTAAACAAAAGACTTGGTAATTACATATATGAAGGAAACTAAATAAAATAAATGCTAGAAAATCAAAAATTTGAATTGTATTCAATCCTGAGGATATAAATTCTGTCAATGAAATAAGAAATTACAAGAGCTGAGATTTGAAATTAATCTCCCAAATTGCATTCTCCTCATTAGTTTAGGTCATCAAAAGTTCCAAGAAAAGCACAGCGAAAGGGCTAACTCCACCTATTTAAGTAAGTAATTTTCCTTTGTTCTTCCAAGAATATATTTTGTATATATTATGTCTCCAAAATATATTTTGCTAAAGGATCTTCACAGGTAGAAAACAGATAGTTTAATGCTAACAGAGTAATGACTCCTGTGTGAAGAAAATTCAGAGATGCTTATATTATCAGCTTCAGAATTTTATCCATTTTGTTTTATACTGGTGTAATATTTTTCTTTGTTGTTTACAGCCTAAACCCTAATGCCTTTTAAACCATTTTGCCCAAGAAAACACTGAATGCATTGTATCACCTTTATTACACCTGTATGGCATGTGACACAAAGTGTTCTAGATGGAATCTACTGCCCTTAAAGCACCTTGAAGTATGTCAACACTCCCTATGTGCATACCCATCACATCTGCTCTATTATTCCACTAGACAGATGTACATTAGCCCAGTAGGTAAATACAAAGTTTGGGATCCTGAGCTTCTTTTTTCTCACTAATCCAATTCTGATGTCTTAGTCCTGACTATAGGCTTTCAGGTTGTTCACCTCCTTGTCTTTGGTTCGAGGACTGCTCCAGCCTAACCATTTCACAAACAGCATTGCACATAAACATTCTCCTTGTCAGAGAATACAAGATACTCACTGGCACAGTGGTTTCAAAATGAGAGGATTGTATGGCTCCAATCTGCTTTTTCAGAAATAGGATCAATCTGGTATAAACAAGTCTAAGCATCCTTATAAACAAGTAGTCTCCCTGTGTAACAAAGTTTATGAAAAAAGCTTAACGATAAATATATAGGTAGGATTAAATAAGAATAATTAGATGCTTCAGAGGAAAAGATAAAAGCGAAGTAGAGAGCAATATACAGGCAGGAACAAAAGAAAATTCTCTAAGGAAGATGTGTAAGCAAACTTTAATTATCTGATGTTTCCCACAGGCTAAAACCTAGTACTTGTGTTGTTACATGACCTTAGTTTTACGTTCATGGATTTCCAAGTTCATAGGAAAATGTCAGACCTGCACTGCAGGGATAGTTATGCTTTTGTAATACGAGTTATGTTAAGTAATGTCTTAGAAAAAGGGCATTATTCATTATGATTCCAGTAGAAAGCCACTTAGACTTTTAAAGTTATCATTTATAATGCTATTTGTTAGTGCTAACATTCTGCAGTAATACAGAAACTCTTGTGCCTTTAGATGATGAAAGCCCTGGGCAGTGTAGCATCAAACAGGACTCCTTATGCAGTACATCATGTTGACTCTGTCCATAACAGAGCTACTCCCCTTTCAGTCATTCAAGTTACGATAGGATTTTCTTGCAATGAAAAAACTCTTTTGTCTTTTTTACAGTTGAAATAGAAATTATGTTCTCCTGAGAACTTCTTTCTGCACACTCTGATAAGGATAAGGCCATTTAGGTGTCATAATCACCAGTAACAAGTGGGAGCTGCCTGTTGGTTGCTGTGTTAGCTAGCTGAGGTTATTTTTCAGAAACAGGATTTATGCTACACAACACAGAATTGAATCCCAAATTGGACATTCAACACAGCACAGGCTTGGGTCTGCTCAGATTTAGTCCACTGGGAATCACTACCTCTTAAAATACAATATTCCGCTCAGAACCACTACTAGGATCAAGGAAAAGCAGAATTCTATTAACACCTTCACGGTAGGTCTCTATTCATTGATATTCTTGATGAAGGTAAATTATGAATGTAAAAGAGACAGGTGAATTTCTGTTGGTTCATCCTCGTCTTCCAGCAGCAGTTTGATTTCTAGGCCAGAAGAATTTTTTTGTCTGGCAAATTTATCAGCTGCATCTGCTGCTAGATATTATTTGATTTGAAATCTGTAAGTTACAATCAGATTGTTAAAATGTTATTTTGTGCAGAGAGGTAAAAAATATCTGATTTATCAACACAACTCAGTTAAACATTGTATCAAAATAAACCCCAAGATGATTTGCTCCTACAAAGTGTATTTCTTGGGCACAGCAACAATGAAATGACAGTTTTCAATACTCAGTGAAGTAAGGAGAGACATTAACAAAACCTCTACCCTGGGCTTTCAGCGGACAGACTTTGGCCTGTTCAGGACATTGACTCAGAAAGTCCGTTGGGATGCAGCCTTTAAAAACAAAGAGGCCCAGGAGGACTGGATATACTTTAAGAAAGGAATTTTGAAGGTACAAGATCAGACCATCCTGATGTGATGAAAAATGGGACTGGCTGAGCAGGGAGCTTTCACAGGAACTCAGGGGAAAAGAGAGGTTATGTCACTTTTGAAAAAAGAAGCAGGCAATCAGAAAGTATTTAAGGATGTCATTAGGTCATGCAGAACGAAAATTAGAGAGGTGAAAGCTCAATTATAACTTAATTTGGCCACTCCTGTAAAGGGTAATTATAGTCACGGAAGACGAGGAAAAGGCTGAGGTACTTAACACCTTCTTTGTCTCAGTCTTCAACAGTAGGACTGGTTATCCTCAGCTAGATGCCTGAGCTGGTAGATGGGGGTGGAGAGTAGAATGGATCCCCTGCAATCCAGGAGGAAACAGATCTGCTGAGCCACTTTAATCCTCACAAATTTCTAAGATCAGATGTGATTCATCCTAGGGTGATGGGGAATTTGGTGGGTAAGCTTGTTAAGCCACTCTTCATCATTTATCATCAGTCCTGGCTAAATGGGGAGGTTCCAGATGACTGAAGGTTGGCCCGTGTGACACCTTCTCATGAGAAGAGCCAGAAGGAAGATGTGGGGAGCTACAAGCTTGTCAGCACGGCCAGTGTGCTTGTAAAGATTATGGAACAGATCATCTTGAACATGATCACAGGGAACATACAGGACAACCAAGGAATCAGGCCCAGCCTGCAAAGGTTTAGTAAGGGCTGGTCGCACCTGACCAAACTTATCTCCCTTTATGACCAGGTGACCTGCCTAGTAGATAAGGGAAAGGCTGTGGATGCTGTCTACCTGGACTTCAGGAAAACATTTGGCACCACCTCCCATATCATTCTCCTGGAAAAGCTGTCAGTCCACAGCTTGGACAGGACCACTCTTTGTTAAGAATTGCTTGGATGGCCAGGCACAGAGGGTGGTCGTGAATGGTGCTACATCCAGTTGTCAGCCCATCACCAATGGTACCCTCAGGGATCAGTGTTGCACCCAGCCCTGTTTAATATCTTTGCTGATGATCTGAATGAGACAACTGAGTCTACCATTAGCAAATTCATGGATGACACTAAATGGGTTCAGGGTGTTGATCTCATGGAAGGTAAGGATGCTCTGAAAGAGGGACCCGGACAAGCTAGATCAATTGGCCAAGACAAAACAGCATGAGGTTCAACAAGACCAAGTGCTGTGTCCTACACTTTGACCGCAATAACCCTAGGCAGTGCCACAGTCTGGGAAAAGAGGGGCTGGAAATTGGATGAGGAGAAATAGACCTGGTGGTGCTGGTGGACAGCCAGCTGGACATGAGACAAGAGTGTGTGTAGGTGCTCAAATTGTCCAATGGTATCCTGGCCTGTATCAAGAACAGTGTGACCAGAAGAACTGGGAAGACATTCTTCCCCTGTACTCAGAACTAGGGAGGCCACACCTCAAGTGCCGTGTTCAGTTTGGGGTCCCTCAATTCAGGAAGGATATTGATGTGGTGGAGCAAGTCCAGAGAAGGGCAACAAAGCTGGTAAAGGGAGCACAAGCCACATGATAAGAGGCTGAGGGAGCTGGATTTTTTTCCCTGAGACTAAAAGAGTCTCAGGGAATACCTTAACTGTCGCTACAGCTACCTGAAAGGAGGTTGTAGACATCTGGGGGTCGGCCTCTTCTCCCAGGTAGTATACGACAGAAGTAGAGGACTTGGTTCTTCGGCATCTTAATCTGTGCCAGAAGAGGCTTAGGTTGGACATTAGGAAGAAATTCTTTACAGAAAGGGTGATTAAATATTGGAATGAGCTACCCAGGGAGGTGGTGGAATCACTGTCCCTCGTGGCATTTAAGTAAAGCCTGGATGTGGCACCCAGTGCCATGATCGAGTTGGGATAGGGGGCTCAGTCATGGGTTGGAGCTGATGGTCTTAGACATCTTTTCCAGAAAATTGATTCTATGGTTTCTTTATACTAAGGAAATAACCTCTTCTACTGACCATTTCTTTATAGTCTCTCAATTGTGAATTTAGCTGTTTTGTAGACAGGTAGAACACAGAATTAGGAAATCAATCTTTGAATTACAGTCAATTGAAAATAGAGTTGATTGAAAATACATTGCTTGTATGTATAAAAGATGGATTAAAATGGAAGATTCCTACTTAAATAATGGTGCACATAAATACTGTGTATAAGGTACAATATTTCTATTAGTTCTTACTATCATGTCTATTTTATCTCTTCAGGAGTTTATAGGTGTAACATTAGATACAGTAATCATAGGTCGTGTTTTCTTGAGGAGTTAACCTATGGCTACTATCAAAATTTTAGGTTCTCTTTTTTTATATAGGATAGATGACATGGTCTTCCTGGACAGAACATTCATTTGACTGTATTAACATATATTTCATTGAATAATCACATTCTAATTATGCAATTCCTTGTCAATATGCTATCCTCACTATTTGTTACTTTCCTCATCTTTCATTCCTCTTATAAGAAAATACTGAGAGAGTTATGACTGTTTAGCCTGTAGAAATAAAGGCTCAGTGGAATATCATCAATGTTTAGAAATACCTGGGGGGAGTGTGAAAAGAAAATAAAGACATTATTTTTTCAGTTTTTTCCCAGGGGATGAGCACAACCTGAAATGCAGCAAGATCCTTCTGAACAACAGGAAACACTTGTTTACTCCCAGGGTGACTGAGCAGGCTTCTGGCAGGACCTGTGAACATATGGAGAGAAGAGTCCACACAGGAATTGGTATCCTGATAGAACTTGTGAGCCCATAGGAAATCCACACTAGGCAATCTGTTTGTTTCTAAAGTATTGTACCTCTTCGAAAAGGATCAGAGAACTGTAAAAGATCTTGCATTGAGGGGATTCACAAGGATCACCAAGTCTAATCCTGCACAGAACAACCTCAAAAATAGCACCTTGTGCCTGAGATCATCGTTGCCCAAAAGCTTCTTGAACTCTGGAATCCTTGGTGACATGATCACTTCCCTGGGTTCTAGTGCTCAGCCACCCTCTGGAGGAGGAACCTACTTCTAATATTCAACCTAAATATTCCCTGTCAGTTTCATGCCATTCCCACAAGTCCCATCACTGGTCACCAGAGAGAATGGATCAGTGTCTGTCTCTCTGCTTCCCCTTGCAAGAAAGCCTAGACCACGACGAGGCTGCTACTGTGACAAAGACATTGAAGCACTGATGATGTGAGTCCATGGAAGGGCAGCAAAGTTGGTGAAGGGGTTGGAGCACATATCTTATGTGGAGCTGCAGTTGTAGTTTCACTTGGAGAAAGAGGCTCTTGGAGAAGGAGAGACCTTATAATTCTCTACCTTCTGATATGATTTTGCATTGGTTTAGTATTTTTTAATATTTGTTAAAACTTCAGCTTTACTCTCGAAATAGTGAGGTATGAAAGTATTAAGAGATTCTGATCTAAAATCTTAACTAAATAACTTAGGCTGACAGAAGGTGTCATATCTGCTGAACTGTAATAAAAAAAAAATAATAAATAGTCTTGACCAGAAAGGTTTTGTCTATGAGTCTCAAGTGATATGTTATAGGAGGTATGGCAAGATTAAGGATTTAGTCTCTTTCTCAATTCTTGCTTAAATTTTTCTCTTCAAGATATTTTTTAAGTCAATATACTTTAAAGTATACTCAGTTTTGGTGGGAAAAAAAACAACCCCACAAACCTAAAAAGAGCAAACAAAAACACCCCTTTTAGGGGATGGGTTTCTTTCTTACAGAATTTTTATCCCAGAAGTCACTACTTATAGGTACTTAAAAGTCAAAAAAGCTAGCTGAAGTTGAGGCAGAGTGGCAAGACTTTTTCTCTTGGTGCGTTTTCTCTTAGATGGACAGTGGCATGTGAGAATATGAGGCAGGTAAAGGACAGGAGCTGGCCCAGATGGGCTTTCTCACTTTTTGGTATTGGAGGGGACAGCAGGCTCAGCCCTGAGGAACCTACCACCATCTGTTTGTGTACCCCCAGGAATCCTGAACCTTGTCTCTCCCTGCTCTGCTGAGAGTCACTGCCCCACACCTGGTGTTTCCTCTGCTTTTGCTCTGGGTTTCTCCACACCATGTCCTGCACCCCCTGCCCTGCCAGGACATTTCCTCAGCTCCAGCTGTAGCCACCAAGCTTTGGATCCATCTCATCCAGCACCCCGGGACATTGGGTCATTCCTCAAATGTCTGTGACAGTAACTGCACCAAAAGGGAGAATGCCTGCAGCTGATAGAACTGTGACTGGGTCCCTGGTTCTGTTTGTTGTTAATGCTATAGTTATTGTTGTTCTGTTTGCCCTGTTAGACACACTAGTAAAGGACTGTTATTCCTCTCCTCATATCTTTTCCTGAGAACCCCTTCATTTCAAAATTATAACAATTCAACAGGAGGGGGTTTACATTCTCCATTCCAAGCAAGGTTCCTGCCTTCCCTTACAGACACCTGTATTCCAAACCAAACACTATTCTTCAATAATACCAACAATAATAATGAATTACCACCATTATTTAGGAAAAAAACCCTCAGTTTTCAAATTTTGCTTGACTAAGCTTTATGTTAAATAGATATTACATTTTAATAGCCATAGTTATGAAACCTCAAGGACTTGCAATTTAAAAAGTAGCCTACAGTATCATTCCCTAGTGACGGTGACTGGTATAGGCTGCTTTTTCATAGGAAAGTGTCTTCCAAAAAGAAAATTTCCTAATGTCTTGCTTTTAAAGAAAATGAAAGGGATATTTTATAGTATTAGAGGAAAAAAAAATCCTATTCTACCTAGGGCAACAATAAATATAACAAAGTATTCACAGAGCTTTTCTGTACTAACAAGGAAAAAAATTATCTTCAGGGTGTTATTATGACACACTGAAATTCTTTCAACAGAATATGAAGTCCATTATAGAAGGAATTAAGTTTTACATGTATGGATGATAAATGTAGAGGACTTTGCCTATAGTATTAATTTTAAACTTCATAGAGCAAACAATCTACCATAAAGTTTATCCTTAAGTAGCTAGAAATTGCAAAACACAATGAAATTTTTTATACATTCAGAATGTTTTCCAGATTTGTTGTTAACTGTTTGTTTTACAAAGATGGAAATCAAACCAAAGCAAATAAGAAAGTAATCCAGTAACTTCATTATTTTATTTAACTCTTTGTTCTATATTTTTGGTTCAAAGAGTGTAGTGAAATTTTCCAAATTTGTGCAGTCATCATTCATATGTTTTACACTGCTTTTATTGCTGCACTTGAAAGTAACTTAAAGATGTCTGAGACCTTTCATCTCAGTGTTTGAAAAAGACAACTTCTGAAAAATCTAAAAGAACTGTGTTCTCTCTGTCTGTTATGGTCTTGCACTAAGTAAAATATATCTTTCATTTTAAACAGAGACAATTTCTATATCAGTAAAAATGACTTTTTCTATTTTTTTTAAAATCACAATTTTATGTTTGTTTTTTTGAATTAATGATAGTTTTTGAGGAGATACTGAATGCATATCCTTCCACCTTTATTCTTTCTGAAAGACATTGAGGGGAAAATGATGCTATATTAGTGGACGACATTTCAGTTTTATAGAATTCCTATTGGAATTTCATGATGATGCAATTGAAATCTTTCAGTCCCTAAAATCTGCAATTACCTAAAAATTTGACTTTTTTTTAACTTTCATGAATGTAGGTCACTACCGAAGACATTTTACAGATGAGTTTAGCTACAAATAGATTAACAGTTTGTTGAATACTATGCAAACAGTAAAAACCAACCTGAGATTAGATTTCTTCTATAACCCAGTTCACCATAATAAATTGATGGAGAATAAATTATGAGTCATGGACAGAGAAGAAACCACCAAAATAGGTTATCCTATTTTGATATAATTGTTATCCTTGTTGGTGACGACTCCATGAATGTGAGAGTTTATATTTAATTATGATGAAATCATGTATGTCTTTGCTTTATGCTTTATGATGTGCAGTGCCTTGGCACATAACTAATGCATGTCCAAGTATATGATGGAAAAGCTTATTCTTCACTGTTTGAATGGCCTCAGGACATGTTCCATTGGAGGTCTCATTTATTAAAACATTCCTTTTAGATACTGGAAGTCTACTTTAGACAAAAAGGTTAAAAGGTATCAAATATTACTTTTAAAATATATATATATTCGATTAATTTTTTACAATTCCTTTGTTTTTGTTTCTTTAAAGATATCATTAAAAAAAACAAACTCGAGGATGTTAAGAAGCAGCAATGCATTCAATGCATTACATAATTAAGAGAAGCATTATTTTAATATGCATTGTTGCCTAGAAAATTCAGTACCATGAGAGTAAATGAAAACCAAAAAAAAACCCTATGAAAAATCCTTCAGCATCCCCCAAGAAAAGTATTCACATTTTATGACAGTAGTTTTGTCTCTTATGCCCACTTAATGGATGCTCTAAGCTCAAAATTGGAAAGCACACATAGTTGGTTTCAGAAAAAGCACTGGAATTTGAAAAGAAAGTCTAAAATAGTCTTCAGGTCAGAAGGTACAATGTCTTCTGTGTTTAAAGTAGACCCTATAATCTGGTGAAGTTTGTAAATGCAGCTTGAAATAACACAACTGAGACTGTCAAATTTCTGTGGACTGAAAAGCACCACAAATAACTATTAAATAACAATCTATTGTATGAAGAATAGCTATTTCTCACATACTGAATAATATTCCTATATAATAAATAATACATATTGATTATATCATACTGATCATGCCATCAGTCTGTTTCCTTTTTTTGTGGCTTTCTAATTATAGTTCTGATGTGCTAAGAGTTAGATCCTAAGTTTTATGACAATAGAATTCACAATTTTTGGGGATTTGGTATACCTGTCTATCACATTGAACTCCAGACTATCATGAAATACTTGTGATACCTATTATCACTTAGATAAGCATAAACAATAAGACAACTGCAAAGAAGCAGTGAGTCAAGTTCAGTATCTTTCTGTTACCAATGTCAAGTTGTTCTGCCCAACTATACTTAAAGACCTACTAATGATGTTGGTGCTTGGCACGTCTGGACAGTGGTCTCAGTCTGACTGACACTGCCAGTTTATTATCCTACACATAAAACCAGCTTACCTTTTCTCTGTAAATTTCCCAGGCTGCGCCACACACATGACTGACACCAAGACTGGTTTCAAGCATCAGCCCTTTAATAGACCCCAGTACAAACTTTTATAAAGTGTTTCTCAAAAACATAACACCTGTGTGCTTTTTTACTCTTTTGTGATTGGTCACTACACATCAGCATTCCACACTTCTTTTATACTGTTCACCTGTCATACAGCTGCAACTTGGCAGGGGCAAGAGTGCCTGCAGCACTATCTTGATTCTTTTACAATCCATTCTCCCACAATCTACTTTATTAATGATCATTAATCTTTGATATTAAGGATGTGTATTTGACTTCAGTAGACCTTATTTGAGGACTTGGATATTCTATCTGCAAGTTTTGAAATTTACTCAAATGCAGACAGTAGATTATGCTATAAGAATTCCATTATTCTTGCCTAGTTTACTTCTTTCTCAAGAAATCAGCTTACAATTTTATTCCCTTTTCCAAACATTCTGCTCAAACTTGTGCCGTATTTTGATCCCTAAGCTTCTGTCTTCTCATAAACTGGATTGTATGAACTGTTAAAATGTGTTCACCAATACTATTTGAAGAAATACAGAAGACAATTCAATCTACTGCTATAATTTGTCTTCTGATAAAAGAATCTTAGTTCCTTTGGTGGACATTTACTTCTTGCTGTGCAGATCCCATCCTGGATCATCATCCTTGGCCTTTGCTATATTACTGGGGCTTTTTGTTTGGGTTTTTTTGTTTGGTTGATTGGTTGTTTTTTTTGGTGGTTTGCTGTTGTAGTGGGGTTTCTTGTTGCACGAGTTTTTTTGGTTTGTTTTTTTGAAGGTAGGAGAGTTATCTCCTTCTTAATGCCCACCAGAGCAAATCTAACTAGTATCTAGGAATTTTAGCCCAAGTTTCCTTTTATTGTCATACACCTGGAGCCAATGGCTGTCTCAGGCCCTAGCTCTGGGCTAAAATGTCTTTCAGGCCAAAACCACTAACTCCTCAAACACATCTTCCACAAGACACCAAAGACAGCAATGATGCTCCAAGATGGCATAGGATTTTCATTCTTTTTCACTAGGATTGGCCATAGCAGTGCTCTCTCCTCATATCATAGAATGTGGATTTACAGAGCTCTTGCCAACATCTGACACATTATTGCTTCCCTACCTTTTGTTCCCATCATCTTCTCTTTTATATCTGGAAGAACACATCTGTTGTCAGCATATTCCTTTCCTGTTTGTTTTGTGTTATCTACTTTTCTTTCCTGTGACTTTCTAGATTAGAATTTTTGGGATTTCCTGTACTCCTAAAAAATCTTTTGTCATGGAGAGAGCTCAGATATTATAATTCTGACTTTACCTCTCTTTCATTATCAGTTTTCCTGCCTCATTCTGCATAGATTGGTCCAAATAGATGTCCCTATGCTCTTTTGTGCATAGTTGAGGGAATATCTTATTAAATGAACTACATTTAATGTAGAGTGAGTGAAATTGAGTTATGTTTCATCTGACTACTTCCACAAAACCACTGAAATCTGGAAATAACCAGTCACACTTCAGGACCTACAATATATACTGTCAGCATTACGATAAAAAAATGGCACTTGGGTATGTTATTAAATAGTCCTCACCTGTTTTGATTTGTTTTTTATTAACTAATGAAATATTTGTTGACAAATAGTATTTTTTCCTTAGTAACCATAGAGAAATATGTAATCCAAAAGGAGAAACAAGGTCAAGTACTCCATGTGCTAACATGTGGCTAGCAGTGTGGGCACAAGAAAACTCATAACCTCATGCTCTTGAGATTGGTGATGTCCTCACTTTAGCAATTATATTTTTAAATTGAATTTAAATATGCATCTCCTTTGCACAGAGGATGAACAACAGCATCACTGTTCATTTTTCTCTGGTCTTTGGTATCTCTTTACAGGAAAAATTGGATGAAAATGTGTGAAATTGGTGTTACAACCAAAGTTACTATTTTCTTTTTTTTTTTTCCATTTCATCAATTTATTTTCATGTTAATTTGAATGGGAACAAATTTGAAACTTCAGTTTGGTTCCATCATATTTGCTGCATCTTCTGTTCTGTTAAGATTATTTGCTTGTTCTTAATTTTAGAAAGGTTTTCTGTTGCACAGTGGCTGTAAAGACCAGTTCACATACACAAAGATTTGAGGGGTCCGTAGCTGATGGCACACATCTGCTCTAATAGTGAAAGTTACTTCTGTGGAAAAATAAAAGAGGAGAGAGAGAGAAAAGAGAAAAAGAGAGCATTCCTCCTTGACCAAGCCAATATCACTACCCAGGCAAGTATCTCCTACTGACGTTCTCTCCAGTGGAGAAGCTGTTCCTGTGTAACATATTTCATGTAGTAGCTACCACGTAGATTCCATCAGAACATGCTCAAACTTGCTATAGTTATTCCTGCTTAAAATTTTGTTATTGGATCCTCTAATATTGACAAATATCTACAACCAAAGGGCAGAAAAAGAACAGAGAAGGGTTGAGCCTCATGATGGTGGCAGTCACTTCCCACCAGAAACCTTCACAGCTAACAATACTGTGGCTTTATGTGAGCAGCATAAAGACACCAATGTGTGAACATAATGAAAAAAATACTGCCATATACTGGAAAACAGCCATAGCAACTTTCTGAGCAGTGAGAAGTAAATAGACTCCAGAGTTGCATGCAAAAGCCCTTGACATTATTAAACTAAGGTAAGTAAAACACAGGGTATAATTTCTCTCTTATCCATTAATTTAATTGGAGTTCTTTAAACTTATCTTTTAGATAATATATTATCTTAAGCAGAGGCCTACACATTATTGACATAATGAAATTTCTAGATGTTAAAGCAAATTCAGTATTTAACTATAGACTATTTTAGTATGCTTTATTTGCAGAATGATAAGTTTGTATTACAGCAAGCAAATACACAAGCAGAAAAAGTATTATTTAAGGATTAGAGAAATGAGCAATTCTGAGAAAAAGTAATCTGGGAGGTTTTAAAGTTTTCCACTGCAGATTGCAATGTATCAAAATAAAGTTATGCTCAAGAAGAGATAAACCGGCTAAGAGATTGTGATAAATAATAGAGTAATATTAGTTCTGCTAAAAAAAAAATGGAGAGACAAAGTGATTTTCAGATACATAAAAGAGAAACTCACAAACAAGCAAACATGTCAAACATAACTGGCAGATTATTTAACTTATACATCTATCTTATCTCTGAATCTACTTCT
>VZTB01017800.1:1866-21019 GCA_013397245.1 Thryothorus ludovicianus | reverse complement strand
TAATGGGAATTAATGGGAAAACAATAATTTAAAAGTTTAGAAATGTTACAGACTTATGAGAAAAACTTTTGGTGTTCAATCTTTGTAGTCAAAAGACAATAGAAATGTGGAATGATTTAATTTCAGAAAAGAAGAAATTTTCCTGAGAAGTATTTTTGCAAAGTATGACAGCTAAAAGGCTGAAAATGGTTTAAAAAAGATATTTATGCCATTCAACACGAAATCCTGTGCAGCATTTTCAGATAGCTTAAAACACCGAGACACTTCCCAACACTTTATATGGAACTCCCCGTCTTTGACAGCTTTAGACAGACTCAATACATTGATGCATTTGAAAAAAGAATCAATTCTCAGAAGCTAAGATACGCATAAGATCAAAACTTGATGATTTAAAAATCTTATTCAGTCTTACTCACTGTGTTACTTCATACTTAAAATGATTAGTTCCTTGTGTGATATCTTTGCTTAGAGTGAAAATATTTGTAGGGAATGTGCGGGAGGAAATGCTGGGAATGAATTTTTATTGTCTGATATGTTTGACCCACACAAGCATGCTCTAGGTTTTTTTTATAAATACATAAATAAGTAAAGTATTGCCTAAGAGGAAAACGGAGTAATATTGTTTCACTGTTTGGCTTTTATGATTCCATTAGACTCAAGGATTTTACATACTCCTTATATACATCCAGTGTACTCAAACTGAATACTTAGAATACTGTTTGAATAAAATTCTTTTATAGAAGTATAAGAAAAGCTGGGGCTTATAAGAAGGGGTGACAAGAGGAGATTACGATGAGGATAATTAAATCCCAAGACTTGAATGAACAAATGTCATGAGAAAGATGGCCTAATTCAATGCCCATGTTCTGAGTAGAAATTTGGGGTCAGTTACTTCCCAGTTGTAATTTTCCTGACATTACATTCTTTTTTTATCGGAAGTGGCAAACTGAAATTGCTGTAATTTTTGAGGGTATTTTAAATTGAGATTAATATATTTCTGTTTGTTACCGAAGATGTTGAGTAATATTTGAAATTAATCAAGATGTAGAAAATACTCTATGCAGATTTTTTTTTTATATCTTCTCTATAGCTGATTTTTTTTTAAACTAACCTTCTATGTAGGCATTCTAGATAATTATATAAATATTATATTGTTTACTGCATGAAAAATCTTTAAATAAAATTTAATACATGAGTACAAACTTAGAGATATTAGATACAATATGTTTTAATAATCCACTAAATTTTAGAATGATCATTCCTGAAATACTGTCTTCAAAACCTCATATGAACAGAAACACAGGAAACTTTTGTATGTGGTACATGCAGAAAAATACATCAGAATTAACACTTTGAAATGTGAAAGTGATGTCAAAAACCCTGTATCTTCTGTCCTATATTTATGAGTCCTTTCAAAACTGGATGAAATAGTATAAGAAACTTATTACTCTAAATGTATAAATTTTCTTATACATGTGCATAGATGCATAAATGGCTGATTCTATTTTCATTTTTGTATACTGTTTTCTGAATTGTTTTTCAGTGTGCTTTCACTTGGTCTCTGTAGAAAAATTGTGCCCTATTTTTGTTCTCAAATAAGTTTGCCCCAAGTATAATTTTCAGAGTGATAGGTCCTGAAATAAATGCCTTGACATAGGTACTTTGGTATTCTGCTTTCATAAATGAAGGGATTTTTAAGATATACTTTCTGCACCACTATCTTAAGGGCATAAAATATATAGAGTTGTAGTTAAGTCTTCAAGAGTATTTATGCAAATTGAACACTCAGTAGTTATCTGTAGCAAGGACCAGAAACTTAGTTGCAGTAGAACAGAAAAGTGTGTCAAATTTTCATTCCTAAAGCACTTAATCTCAAAGATCTGTATTTTTTATACCATTAGAAGGATGGTTGCGCATTTTGTCTGAGGACAAATAACAGCTCTCAAATAATCTTTAAGCAAAATTTGGGAGCTAGCATTAGGCAATGGACATTTTCGATGAGTTTTTTTATGAAAAGCATAGTTTTGAAAGGCAAGAGAGTTGAAAAACATGGATAAAGGTCATTTTAAATCACCTGGTCTCTGCATTATTAAACAGTTCACTGTAGCCCTGTAAACCCTGGCTGTGTGTGTAATGGACAACAACAACCAGGATCTGACAAGTTAGTTAAAAGTACATCATTTCTGGTATGAATTCAGCATTGCCCTTAGACAGCTGTAAATTTTTTCTCCTCATCAGCTTGAAATCAAGTGGCAAAGTGAGCAAGGCTGACTGATAAGCCTCACAAATCTAGGGAAAGAATAGATATTGTCCACTGGCTTCTGTGACCAGAACTCTTAGCGTATACTCTTTTCTATTCTTCCATTAAATACAGAACAATGACTAGCCATCCTAGCAGATTTCTTCTAAATCATTGTTGAAATCTTGTGATAAAGAAGGAAGACTTGATACACATCAGGCTAAAGTAAGGCTTATAGGGCACTTACATTTGGTACATGGAAGAATCAAGATTTTTCATTGCAAAACCAGTTTTGAAGATGAAGGTATCAGAAAACATCTGGATTCTCTAGAATTTGAAATATCAATACAAGATTTGCAGCTTACTAAAAAATATACAATATGTTAGATATTTCTAGAGCAAGCTAGAACTGAGCATCAAACTCTTGGCACTTAAGCACATATTGTAAAGACATTATCCTGTTTACACTTTTAAGTATTCTGATCAAGTTGTGGTATCTTCTTATCTTGATAATGACACTTTTCTTCTGGATAACAGTATTCAAGTGTATGTACATTGCCGGTCATTTCGTTACCAACTAAGTGTTTTCAGCATTAGTACTCTTTCGTGCTCCTAATTGAAGATACTTTACTTTTCAGATTAAATTTGAATTTTCTGTCATAGGTTCTGTTTTCCTTTTAAAATGTTGTTCATACCAGTCAGTTGTTCCCAGGTATCTAAAGCTGTGTTCATTTGTAAAGATCATTATCTGAAATCCTGGCACTATTTTAACTTGAAGAATATTTAATAATTTCAACTGTTCCAAAAGTAAAGTTTATTTGTCCTTGTCTTGACAGTAAATATCTAATTATATAGACCTGAACTTTAATTTAAAATTTACATTTCTCATCTTTATGATCAAGTTTCTTGGCTTGATTGTAGAGCTGAGATGAAATTAGCTTGCTGTGAGTTATGATAAACCTTTAAAATTTTTTATTTGGGTAACTTTTGTTCAGATTAAGTTCAAAGATGTTCAAAGAGACAACTCTAAACTGCAGAATCCAAATACAAAACAAAAACCTATAGTTGTTTTTTTTTTTAATATCTGGTTCACCGAATGATATGAAGACCCTAGGGTAACCGGGACAACATGTCAGCTTTGCAAGATCTCTTTACTGCAGGTTCAGGATGGCTCAAAAACTGGAAATAAAGCCCTCCCCTTTATATTAATGCAGGTAATATTCACCCCTTGAATGTCTTGTTGTCTTTGTTTCTATTTAAGGCATTAATTTAACACCTTTTATGCCACCTCTGCTACTACTCTACAAGGTACTGCCCTTCAGCATAGGTTTTAATGATTCCCTCCAGCATGCAAAATAGTTTGAGAGTGAAGTTCAGCAGAATATTTTCAGCTAATTATTATAGTTTCCTTTTAGCATCGCATGCAACTATTTTAGTAGCAAATTGAAAACATGGATGAATAAAAAAACAACCCCCTCTGAAAAAGAAAAATTAGAATCAGTATCATTTTATTATCCATCTAATGAAGGTGAATTTTCTGTGTAGGATAACATAGTAATCTACATCATGTTACAAAAATAGATTATATATTGACAGGAAGATAGAGGAAAGAAGGTCATCAACCCTTGCTTAAACTAACATGTCAGTATGAGCCTGACTATTTTCTCACAAGACATCCTACAGTCTGGAAAAGTATGATGCCTTCTGAGAAGGCACAGGCAGCCTTGCTTCCTTGTTGTACAGCCAAGCAGTTAAAATCTGGTGGAAAGCTCCCTTGAGTGGTTATGCACAGATCTTTGTGTGATGCTTTGGGTTTTTTAATGATTGATGGACATGGCTGCCATTTGAATCCTTATTTGGCTTCAGCAGTTCTTTACGTAAATGAATAAATAGGACTTTCTTAACAGCAAGTTTCTCTGTTTACGTGTCAGAATTGTGTGTCAAAGTTACTATGTTTTGATAAATTATGTTGCTATTTGCCTTCAAATACCTGAAAAGACTACGACCACTCCTGTGTGTTTGGAATACTAAGAGAGATTTTAAAGGGGAGATACAGCACTGTGTGCTGTATGTCACAATATTGACAAAATGACCCTAGAACTAAAATAATTTTAGCCTGGACAGATTTTTTTGGCTGCATTAACAGTGCTCATAGATTAAGGCTCAGATGTGCTAAAAGAAGTGATTTTGATTACTGCATGAAACAGATTAATCAACAAAAGATAATAAATGACACCTAAGATACAAATTCAGAACATAAAATATATTTTGTGTATTGCATCTGCTTTGATGATGACAGAATTGCTTAATCACAGGTGAATTTATGAGCATCATACCTACTAGCATTGGTCAAGAGTGTAAATGAAGCATATGAGCAAGTATGTACTAGATCAGGACTTGTTAGAAGGTCAAAGAAAAACTATATGTTGTTAAGAGAAATTTTACAATTTAAATATATTTTGATATATTTTCATTTTTATAAGTAATCATCCCAAAGTAAAAAAAAAGTTCACAGTGAACATTTGCTTTATTTGTTTGAGTTATGATTTGAATTAATTAGTTGCAGCCACGAAAATAGAAAAGTACAATTTTTTTTTTCTAATTTGATATTGAATAAAGCATTTAAACAGGAAGAAGTAAAAAAAACCTGTGGGATGTTACAGAAACAAATAGTGTTAGGCCTCACGGGAGGTGTTCAGAAAGTTTATAGATTATTTTTCCTTTCTAAGGTAAATGTTACTTTTTTTCAAGTCAGGAGGCTAATAAATAAATAATGACTGTCCTGTGGAAAGGAATTATTTCACAGAAAATACCTTCAGAACAAATCTCACAGTTCTATGGATGTCTGAAATGGTAGTCTGAAACTGTTTGCAAGTTGCATGTTTTTAAACATTATATAATTTTTGAGATGAACTGTATTTGGTTTACCAGTATGGAGTTAAATTGGCATTTTTATAGCAAATAGTGGTTTATGTTAAGATTTAAATTAAGCTCTTATTTTCCTGAAAATAAATATTGTATTTCTACAGATATTGTCCTTTTTATACTTCTAGATTTGTGTAATCTAGAGTGGAGTGAAGTGCAAGAACATGCAGATCATAAGGTGGGAAGAATTTTAGCAACAGGTGAAGAAGGACACCTGTATCACCTACACATGACTACTAATTCATGAGTATGCAGAACAATTTATTTTTTAATGAATATTAATTTTAAAGAGGAATTAAGATCTTTTATTCAAAAAATTAAACAACTTGGTTTTGATATTTTTGTGTGGGTATCCCTTAGTTTAATTTAATCCAATAGATGTTATTTCATGTTGGGAGTGACAAAATGATGATATAAACAAACTATTAGAAAATAGTTTATATGTATCAGTATTGATTTATACCATCTTGAGATTTACTATGCCTAATTTAATTCACATTATGATGAAAATAAAGGGTTTTAATCTGAAGACAAGAGGATGATTTTTGGTGCAGTTGTATATCTTCTCTTTATTTTATGCATTCTTAGTTGTAATACTGATATAAAATATTTATGTGCATCTTGAGAAGCATTTTTTTTCTGTTCCAGGGACAAAGTCAGGAATACTGTCAGCTTTATACAGCCTGGCTAAGTTAGTTTTAATCATAGCACCCATATTCCAAGATATGTTATTGTGTGTTTATTACTTTAAAATGAATAAGTTGTGTTTACACTGCAATTTCTTGAGAGCACTGAATATAGTTTTGTCAGGGATTTATTTATGTAAAACAAAGAGTCTTGGTATCAAACCAAGATGAGTTCTTTCCTTTTTAGGAATGTGATTGTTTCTATTTTTTTTTTACTGGGGTTGTTTTTAGTTGTTGTTGTTTAGTTGGTTGTTTTTTTTTTATTTTAAATTAGTCCTAATGAGATTGTTCTGTGTAGAAAAGGAAATACAAATTTGGATAAATATTGAATTTTAAGTGATTTCTCAGATAGAAATACATTAATATCATGAATCTTCATTGCTCATTAAGAAGGTGCATGGTGATACCTAGTTACCTTGGACTGTGATTCCAACTGGTTGATAAAAGTTTAAAACTTAGAAAAACATACATTTCTATTCTCACACTGTACATTTATATTCTTCCCTCTTTCTTTCCGTGCTCTTTCCCTGGCTATGTAACTTTTGTACTCCAACCTGGGGGCTCGAGCCTCCCCTCAGAAGACATCAAATTCGAACTTTTCTGGCCAAAGTTAGAACTGATCCTCAGTTTCCAGTCTACTTGAGGCATTAGGCTGTTATTTAATGTGAGCTACCACTCTCTGGCTGTCATTTTGCATGAGAATGGCCTTGGGGTTTCTGTGTTTTTCTTGTACGGATGGTATGTGCATGTCAGATGTCTTTGAATAATCAGATCAGCTTGGGCCTGTCACTACAGTGTCTGCCTGATTTGAAAATGTCCAAACAGCCTGAGGTCTCTGAAAAGGCTTGAAAGCTTGGATCTGTCAGCTTTGGGGTATACATGGCTCCGAAAAACTATAAAAATCTAGAATATAAAGTTAAAGAAATTGACCTAAAATTCCTTACATTCCATAGCAGTCATTTTCTGAAATCACAACCTTGGATTTAAGTATTAAAATTTTATTTAAGTTATACATTATGCAGTAAGGATTATTAGATTTTTTTGGGGTGGTTGCTACTTAAGAGAGTCATATATGCTTGTGTATTTGATATGATGCTTGTATTTTCCATTTATTGGACTGGTATTACTGACTATTGTTACTTTTGTTATACTAATGAAAATATAACTAAGATGGCAAGGACAATTTGAAATGACATACTGGATTATTGAATAATCATGTATTTATGATGTTCAGTATGCATTAATATCTTAGAAAGTGACTTTAAATGTTTCTTAATAATTTTTCTGCAATATTCATAATTCTAAAATCAGTTGTAGTCATTACAGTGGTTAATTATTCTCTGAAAATACACAGACACATATATATATTAAGCCCTTCTCAGTTAATTACAATTTTAATTTGAAAAGTTGACTTTGGGGATTAAGGTATTCAATTATTAGTTCCATCTTTTAAAGTCAGCCCTTTTATTTTGTGTTTGGTTATTATTTTTTTTTTATTTTCAGCTAAATTACATAAAAAGGTTATCTGCTTTGATGACAAATTTTGAAATGTATTTAACTTTCACTGCCACTAAATGTTATTCCAAAATTTGCACTTTATATTTCTATGTTCATATAATGGGATTATAAAGACTACAATCTAAGAAGACTGTCCACTTTGGTACCATTTCTAGAGACCTGTTTTGGTTTGAATCCCTTCTAAATTACAGAGAATTTTTCCCATTCTATGCACCTCCACTTGTGATGAAACTTAATTAATCTCTGGAATAAACAGGAATACCTTCCACTAATTTTCTATAGATCTGTATGTATTAAATATAAATAGAGTCTTTAGCAGTGTAATTTGTCAAAATCAAGAAAACTGTATTGATGATAAGGCACTTGGCTGTTTATTCAAATCTGAATTCCAGATGCATTTTAAAAGTCTTGCAAGCTGGGATTCCCAACCAAAAGAGCACCTGTGTAGACAATGGAAATAGCTCTTCAGAGTAATTTCAATTTTACTGACCATCTTACCTTGCTTAAAGGAAAATTAAAAGGAAATTAAAATGGGGTTACTGGAGGAAAATTTCTCCTAGCATTATATTCACTATTAAAAAAATGGACCTCCTAAAACCAACCAGCAACCAACAGATATAAACCCCAAACAAAAATTATGGGAGAAAAAAGAAAATATGAATGGTTTACCCTAAAAGTACCTTTGGTAAAAATAAGTATTAGAATAAAACATAGTCAAGGCCATTTAGATGAAATGCTTTCTATGATGTTTTTTTTCTTTGTGTTAGAAATAATTCTTATATATGCCTGTAATACTGCTGTGTTTGCAGTTCAGTAAACATGCAGCTTAAGCAAAGATAACTGTGTCAGCAGTTGATTGCAGATCAATATTCCCACAGTAATGCTGAGTGCTGAATTAAGAAAGTTGTCTATTTCAGAGATAAATAATGCTGATGACTGAAGTAAAACTGAATCTATCTAGGAGAAAGATCAGTCTTGGAGACAGTTAAAATCTATGTATGTAAAAATTTTATTTTACCTCTTCTGTAGCTATGCGATAAGAGAAATGAGAGATTTGCAGCATGTAAGCAATATTGGAAACATGAAATATGTGTGTTTCTAGAACATATAATAGTACATTTCGAATTTTTATTTTTCATTGCACTTAGATTATTCACTGAATATGAAAATAACCAAGACAAATATCTTCCTGATGCAAACCTATAAAAGAATAAGGGTGTTTGTTCTCAATGTATTTATAGACTTCCTAGAAAAGGATTATTATGCATCCAGTTTTCAAGTGGAAGGTGAAGTGGTTCATACAATCCTGGTAAAATTCTGGAAATTTTTCTTTTTGCTTATTATAATTTTCCATCAAAAGCAGAATCAACATGAAAAACTAATGAAAAATCCCTGTAATAAACTGGATACCTCCCTGAGGAATAATTAACATCATTCAGGGGACTTAATAAGTTGGCAAAGAGACTTACCTTTAAAGCGAACCTTCAGTTTCTGATACAGTGCATTGTCTCCATGATAATGGTGTCCTAGATGCACCATGACATTGAATCACTTTGTAGATAGTCTTTTTTGTTCATTGATATTGTTAGAAAATTAAGGGAGTGAAAATACTTCAGTGTACAGTGGGCAATAAGTTGTAGCTGGGGATCCTGCTTTATACATAGTAACTGGGGGCATAAAATGAGTAAACTGTGAATGAAAATACAGGTAAAAAAGACACTTTGCACTGTGAATATATGGAAAGAAATAAGTATATACAACTGCATACCTTGAAGACTATTTCCAGATATTTTGTGCCTATATGATCCCTAGGAAGCCTATATTTATTATACAATCTCCAAAACAAGTTTTCCCAATGACAGACAGGTATTTTAAATGCTGCTACAGAAGCCAAAACTGCGGACAGTTCATCACTCTTAGCTGGGAAATACTTTCCCATATGGTAAGCAAAGTTCAACACTGGTACTTGGAATATTGTCACATGCTCAATAATTTTCATAACTAATATGGATGTGGTTTTTACCAGTGCTATAGTCAAATAATAATGAAGTAGAAATGTTTGGTGGCAAAGTAAGGTTTTTCCCTTTCTCTGCTTGCCCTGAGAAGGAAAACTGCAGCTATTAACAGCTTTTGCACAGAGCAGGAAGAAGTTGAGTATTTGGAGGATTTCTTGTTTGTTTGGGGTTTTTGTTTTTGTTGTTGTTGTTGTTGGGGGGCATTGTTGGGGTATTTTTGTTTGTTTTTCTAATAGGAGATGCAAAAAATCCAACTAATTTAAGTCCATAACTTTATGAAAAACAGTTGCCAAAGGAAAGAGAGTTAAAAGAATGATAGATAAAGACGGATGGTGAGTTGAACTCATACAGTACTATTAAGAATGGAGCTTATGTAGTGCTACAGGGTAGAAAGGAGTTATTTCCCATATGGCAACATTCAGTGTAATGGAAACACTTGTGTTTAACAACTGAAAGCTTCTGAAAAACATCAGTAGCTGTGGCCTGGGGGTGCGTATCGTAAAATTTCCTTCTGTATGAGTTTTGGTGAACAGGTTCTACAGACACCAATAGATACTGCAAAAAAAAATATCTCTGAGAAAAGAGCAGGCTGAAGAGTGAAAAATAGATGCTGAGAGGTATCTTGTATATGTGTCTAATACCTGATGAGCTCTGGAAACTCGCAGCCCTGCTGGGTTCACAAGTGCAGGTGAATTCATAATGTCTGTACTTTGCTGCCTATACCCAAGGCCAGCAGTAAACACCAACATGAACAATAGGTTTGTGTAGATCAGAGAACATCCAAGAAGGTGGTGGGTGTTTTTGTACAGACAAGTACTTCAGAATTATGTAAACATCTGATGAAAGAAGAACCTTCTTGAAGGACTTTGAGAGAAAAACTCTTAGCAGCCACCCTATGACTCTGCTTCTCTTAACAGCTATGGTTGGTCTGTCATCTGTTGCTCAATACAGGTGAAAATTAATAACTGAAATTATGCATCCGTGTGTGCAGACGTGTGCTAATGGGAAGGGGCATGTGATAATTCTACAGACAATTATCTACTCTTAATAACAACAGCTTAATTAAAAGATGTTCTAGTACATAGTGATTGTAATTGGTGTCTCTCCTAATTAGATCCCCTTAAAAGAGAAAGGAATTTACATCAGGAAATGAGTCTTTCATGCTTTTTAGAGAAAAGAAGGTCAAAAGGTTGATATGAAGATTTTAAAGGTAGAATTGAGATTAGAGTCTGAGAAAAACAGCAAAAGATATGAAATGAAATCGGAAGTAATAAAAAGGTTATGAAAGATAAAAATTGTTGAACTGATTCAGTGGTCTAAGAAAAGTGAAAGCATCTTTTTCCTCTTTATTCTCTCATCCACTCAGTTCACAGATCTTTATCAGGAATGCTGGAGAAAACCTCCTTTCTTTGAGATTGAAATCTATAGGAATAATGAGAACTCAAGAAGACTAACTACTTGTCAAGTGGCCTGTACATACCTTAATCAGACAATTTCTAGTTTAGTTATTTATTTCTACACAAAGCTATCTCACTTGAACTTTTAAACTAAGTGTACAGTGTATCTGAATTCTGTTTTATGGAGTCTAATACATAAAATATTGCAACTTAAACTAGACCAAAATATAGGCCTTGAAATGCATCATCCTGCTGAATTTTGAAAAGAACACAATATCTGTATGATTTTTTCTTGTATTTGGAAAGGAGAAAAAAAAAAATTGTTTTGCTTTCCAGTACTTGTCCTCACAATGTCCTGCAGCAATGGGATGAAATTTGTATCAATCTTTTAGAAACAGTAATTTCACAGACTAGACCTGTTAAGGGCCCATCATCAGGACTAGAACAGAAATAACTGTGCTGTCACAAAGCACAGATTGTGATGATAATCACTTGGAGACAGAGTGCACAAAACATCTCAAAGCTCAGAGAACATATTTAGAATTTTACTCTGCTTTAAACTAGTGATAGATGGGAGGTTTTTATGTACTCACATAGCGATTTCACAGTAAAGCTCTCCAGCTGGCTTTAAACATCGCTGAGCAAGAAAAGTGGTCAACATTTTGTACTGATCCATGGATGGCGGCAAATGTGGCAGTGGCTGCAGCAAAGGAGTCAGACCTACTGCTGGGGCAGATACAAACTCATCTGGGCTGCCACACTGTGACAAGGCATTGCCCAGGGGGGGCAAACCATTCTCCTGGGTGGGGAACCTGACTTTAAAGGTCTGCCATGAGGATGTTCATTTAGCTGACTCTGGTCACTGAAGATCACCAGAATAACTAACAGGTTCTCAGGCTACCAAGATTCAAGGGTCTCAGGTTCATCTGGATTGGCAATATAATGGTGAATTATTTCTAGATCTGTTTGGCACATGACACTTCAGGCCATCAAGAAAGAGATGTAACACAATGATGGGCTTGTTATTGAAGGATAGACTTGACCAAGGACACAATCCCGTATTATACATGAATGTGAAACACATGCTGCAATTAACCAAGTATTAAAACCCCTCAGGTATGGAGGATGACAGCTGAAATACAAATATGAGTAAGTCTGTCAGATTAACTATATTGCATTCCCACAAACCTGCAAGTGCTATATGCTTACAGCAGCGAAAGCAACCACTGGAAGCCTGGAAACATATTCTGTGTCCCTTGCCACCACCCAGAACACTATCCTGGGCTTTGAAAATCAAGTGACATGGTACTCCACAAAGAACGAAATCAGAAAATGAAACTAATTTCCAAAGCAATCTCACAGACGTGGGCCAAATAGTATGGCATTGAGTAGAAATACCACATTCCTTATCATGTACCAGCCTCCAGATATTCAACATATTGTTAAAGACTACACTGAAAGCAATGGGAGGACCTTCAAACATCGGCACAATCATTTGGTAAAAGTCATGTGGGTAGTCAGCAGAAGACAACCTACTGATCAGACTGGCCCTGTACAATAAAAGCTTTTATGTACTGTAGAATGGGATAAAGTTCCTGTAATACACATTAAAAACCTGCTGGAGAAAACAGTCTGGGTTATTTTTGCCTTAAAAAAGAAAATCCCATTCTTGGGATTGTTTTTCCTCAAGGATCTGTGTGCACTCTGTGGGTAATATTGGAGGATCAGGAAGTCTGGTGTGTATCTCAAGGGATTTGAGGTAAGAATAGCCAATGAATTGACTGTCCAATTAAATTAACCACTATATAACTCTCTATTAACACTTTCATATGCTCATCACTGCTGTTGACACCTTGTGATGCCTGGTGACACCTGTCTCTGCCTCAGACTTAGGAATCTGAAACTGATTCCCTTTTGTAAAAATCTTCCAGATTAATGAGAAATGAACTTTGATGTAACCATACACTTGCAGAAGTGATGGAGTTAGAACTGGCTTCGACAGGCGGTAATCCAACACCTCACACCATCTTTCCTGTTCTGCAAGATAGCTATGACAGATGGAGCCCAAATTCTGGACAAAACAAACTCAACAGATATTGCATAGAAATGGCCCATATGGGACTTAAGAGAATGATAAATGTGTGTATTTATCAAAAGGCAGAAAGCAATGGACCTGAACATGGTGTAAATGGTATAGAATAAAGAGTGGATACTGTCTGGGTAGGGATAGAGTTAATTTTCTTCCTAGTAGCTGGTACAGTCCTGTATCTTGTATTGAGGATAAAAATGATGTCGGTAACTTACTGTTCTTTTTGGATTTCAGTAAAAGATTTGGTATTGTTTGGCCCTTGTTAAATTAGTGAGCTGGTCAATCATCAACCATATGAAGGTCAACAATGAAAGTGCTGGATTCTACATTTGAGATGGGGCAATCCTGGGTACACAGACAGGCTGAGGAATGAGACACTGGAAAGCAGTGCCAAGGAAAGATAGCTGTGGGTCCTGGTTGACAGAATGTTTAACATGAGTCAGCAGTTCCCTGGCAGTCAGGAGGGCCAACCCTGTCTGGGGAGACATCAGACACAGAATCGCAGCTGGGCAAGGGAGGGGATTGTCCTGCTCTGCTCTTCTCTGCACTGGGGCAACCTCACTGCCAGTACTGGGACAGTTTTGGGTACCACAATATAAGTCATAAAACCATTAGGGAGAATCCAGAGGAGGGCAAAATAGATGGCAGAGTGCCTTGAGAGGAAGCCACATGGGAAGAAGCTGAGGTCACTTGGTCGGTTCACCTGGGAAAGCAGAGACTGACTTTCTCATGAGGGGAAGTGGAGGAGCAGACACTGATCTCTTCTCTCTGGTGGCCAGTGACAGGACCTGAGGAAGTGACCTTAGGCTGTGTCAGGGGAGGTTTAGGTTGGATATTAGAAAAAGATTCTTGATCCAGTGTGTGAGTGGACACTGGAACAGTCTCTTCAGGGAAGTGGCCACAGCATCAAGCTGACAGAGGTTAAGAAGCATTTGGACAATGCTGTCAGGCACACAGAGTGACTTTTGGGGATAGTGCTGTGCAGGGCCAGGAGTTGGACTTGATAATCCTTGTGGGTGCCTTCCAATTGAGCATCTTTTGTGATTCTGTGATGTTCTAGTTGTTGCTGAATAGGGTTTACCCAAAGACAAGAACTTTCCATTTTCGCATGCTGAGTCAATGAGAAGGTTCACAAGAAGGTGGGAGAGGGAGCACAGCCATGGCAGCTGACCTGAACTGCCCAAAGGGATATTCCATAACATAGACTGTCATGTTCTGTGTACATAAGCTCACTATCTCTAGCCAGGCCTGGCTAGGGCTGGATGTCAATCAGAAAATGGTGAAAATTTGTATTTTGGATCACTTACTTTTCTTGGGTTTTATTCCTCTTTCTCTTTTCCCTTTCCATTACAATTACTATTATTGTTGTTCTTGTTGTTATTATTGTTTTTGTTGCCATTATATTATACTTCAATTTTTAAGCTGTTTTTGTATAAGTCCATGGGGTTAACCATTTTCCTTTTCTTCTCCCCATCTCATGGAATTGATGGGGTTATAAGCAAGCATTTATATTATACTTAGCTGCTGGCTGGGGTTAAACCATGGCAGAAGTACACGCTATAAATTATCTTCTGATGAAACTTTTTTTTCAGACTTGCAATATGTATTGACATAATTAATTTTCTCTCAGAATGCCATCTAGTGTAATGCTTATAAGATTTCAAAAGTGACAGGGAGTTGGGATTTTTTTTGTTGTTTAGTATGGTTGTTACATCGGAATTAATACTTTGAGGAAATTATTTAAGTACGTTGTTACCTGAATTTTGTTTGTTCAGATTTTCAAGGCTTATGGGTTTTTATAACCTCAGAAGCGTGTTTCTTCATCAAATATTTGAAATTAGATTTTTTTTTCTCATTCCACTTTAATAATTATCAAAGAACATAAAACATCTCTGCATGCTTCTTAATTAAAGAAATATAATTAAAAAATATGTAACAAAACACTGCTTATGAAAATAAGTTTTCACTGTGGTTTTAGACAGAAACTCTCGAAAAAAGCTTATAAAAGCCTGAAGATTTTTCAAAGTATTTTAATATTTATTGCGTATATTTTATTTCTTCAGGTATTTTAATACAGCTGTGTTCTCTACAAATGTACTCCAAAATTGTTAGTAGGAGAGAAAAAAGCATTTCAAATACTATGATAGATTTTCTGAAGGATTATAGGAGATAGAATGGTATAAATAAGATTAAGTGAATGCCATGTTTTATCTGTTTCTTTTTTTTTTTTCCTCATAATAGTCATAGACTGCTAACAGTTAATTGGCTTTTGCTAGCTGCTCTGTTGTTTTTTTTTTTCCCTTCAGAATTTCCAATGTAGATTTTGCTCCTGCTGACAGACATCTGCTCTGGGAAGGTTGCCATAACACTATTTAAAATAACAAAGCTTAATTAATTGGTACAAATCAGGAGAAAATGCATCATGGTAATTGGAATAACTTTGCACTGTTAAAATATACTTCATGGGGTAGGGGCACTTCAGACTATCTGTCAATTATTTACTCATAACAATGAAGAAACTGTTAATGCAAAGACCTGAGAAGTGCATGGCTGACAAATCTAACTAGAAAGTAGACTTGGCTTGCCAAAACATTTTGTTTCACCACTGTCCTCAGGCTGAAGAGCAGTAAAGTAGGATACTGAGTGTCTACAGCCAAAGATGCTCATCATTTCCCACACAGCTCCCAGTTCTGAAAGGAGTTAAAGGCATTGTGTTTTCTCCCTAGCTAAGAACAATAGCTATGGTTTGCAACCTTTAAAACATTCTAAGCCATATAACATGTTCAGAGAGTGATGATCTATTTAATTTCAATGAAGAGGTTATATACACTTTGTTATATAACTAGCTTGAGAAGCAGCTTAGAAATTTATGAGAATTAAAATTAGATGAAAATTAGGATACCATTTAACTTTCAGTAGTAAATGGAACATGCAAACATTATTAATAGATTAAAAAGTGGATGATTCACCTTGGAATTTTATTTTGTGACTAAAATTTTTGAAAACTTTATTTTAATTAATCAGGAAATATTTTGACTTCTCTCAGAAATTTTCAAACTTATATAATCAGTTTTTCTTTCTGTCTTTTTTTTGTCTCTGCATTTAATGAACATCAAATTTCAGTATATTATATGTATTTTTGTGTGTATTGTGTCTTTTCTGTCTGAGTAGAAGATGAAGGGATGAACATTTACAACTCTACCATACATACTCGATTGGAAAAAAACCCAACTAAACAAAGCCCTCCCACCAACCAACCAAAAAAAAAAACCTGAAACTCTCAGAGTAGTTAAACATAGAGAATAAATGTGACTAAGTATGATATTGTAACAGAAGCTAAACATACATATCATAAATTAAAAGATGAGTAAATTAAATCTTGTATATTGAAGTTTTCAGAATCTTGAGCTTTGTATTGAGAATATTTAGTTTTCTAAGTATGAAAGGATAACTATGCATGTGTACATGTTAGACTACTATATCTGTTTATATACACTATTTGGAATTAATAATTTTGCTCTTGTATCTCACAGAATGGAATAAAGTCTTATTTTTGAGCTAGAAGTGTATCAAATGTTCTTCCAAATTCCTATTCTACCTTACCATACCATTGAAATTTCTGGCAAATTCTCTATATAAATGTAGTCATAAATAGCATAGATGCTAAGAGAAACACTGCTCATGTATCCAATTATTTGCAAGTCAGATGTCTGAGAGCAGGAACATAGAAAAAACATGTTTAGTGAAAAAAAAGCTTAGAGCTCAAGAAATATGGTTGCTTTAGGGCAACCTAGATGCCATCCTCAGGGCTTCATTTTCATATTCTTCAGACCAACCATTTCATGTCATGTTTTTAAAGAAGAAATAGGATTCATTTTCTTCTTTAATACACTCAGCGGAAGACTCCTTAGGGAATTTAATTTTATATATAATCCATGCTTTTTAGAGTTTGATTTTTTTTTTCTGATAAATTAAGCATATGGTAATCAGAAATATTAGGCAAATATTTCTAATGTAGACACTGCGGCAATAAGCCACATTCAGAAAAATAACCATATCCTCTTGTCTTTCGTTGTTAATTTAATAAAATAAGTTAATTTTAGCAACATACTGATTTAAAATATAGGGAAAATAAACTATCTTGTTGCTTAGATATGTATCATCTTAACTAATTTTTTTTTTCTAGATTAGTCAAGCAAAGAAAAAAAAAAGGGGTCAATTTGAGTGTCTTAAAAATATCTAACGTTGCTACTAAAGCAGATAACCAGAAATTGCATCATTAATTCTGGCAGCTTTATGCTCATTCCTTAATATTAAAGTTCTGATAACTTTTCTGCTAGAATAGGATATGATTTTTAAAATGGAAATTAGTAACTGCGCTTTCCCATCCATATAAATATATCTGCTTGGTTTGATATGGGAGACAAATCATCTATACATCTAATAAAAAATTCATACTTAAATCCTGCAAACTGAGGTGTATTCTTTAAAACAGTAATATCTGAGCATATATGTATTTCTTTTCTTACACATTTTACTGTGAATTTTTTGATAAGTAGGTGTCTCAGCTAACAAATCCCAGTCAGCTTCTGTATGGTTCATTACTGGGGATGCATAATCCTCCTTAGGTTTTATACATTGATTTGGTCATTTGACAGTAATTACAAAACTACTTTCTTGCATATGAATTGTAGCCTAATTAAACTGGCCTGTAGGCAGCCACAGCAATGATGCTGGTTAAGCAGCATTTTCTACATTCCCAAATGCTACAATGTTCTTTTTGCTTTTGCTGATTTCATGCATTTTCTGCCAAGTTAAGCTACCAAGGCAATGCTGTAGGGGATGTTTTCACTGAAAATGCATCCTTCCTAAATCTATTATACAAGTTAACAAAGGACCTGGCTGTCCAAATCTGGTAATACTTCAGTTAATCGGTTTTATTGATTACAGATGTTATTGATTACAGAAAAGTTGTGATTTTTTAATTAAAACTGAATATATTTTGTAGATATTTAATGCTTTGATTTGTGTTTTGATCCTGTGAACCATTATTCATAAAATTCCTTCAGAACAATCAGCTGTTGATGTCTCTGGAGGCTTTGGTTTGGAGATAGGTTACTTGCCTTAAACAGATGTTCTAAAGTTGGTAACTAAAGGTTAATATTATACTAGTAAATTGCAGCATTATTTATCATACTTTTGAATATGTACTAATGAGATATAACTTAAAAATATATAGGGGCCTAATTATTCTGTGACATACCTGTGAAGCTTTTTTGACCCTTTTTAAGGATGTTTACAAGAGTGAAATTGGCAGAGACTTTTTGTTCATGCCTTTGTAAGGCTGGGCTGTATCATCAAGACTTTAGCCAGAAGGTTCAGGGTAATAATTCTTTCTCTGTATCCAGCATGTGTTCACATCTTCTAAATGAGTTCAACATGCCCATGTTAAGATGGATTTGATCATTAAGGTCTTTTCTGAAATGGTTGCATTCCTTCCTCTCTTTTTAACCACATTCTACTGTTTGCAATAATTTTCATTCTATTTAGCAGTGTGCAAGTAATTCAGAATCATGTACATAGGAAGAAAAATTTATTTTCTAAAGTTTCTGCTCACGCAAGTTTGCTCATTTGTGGAGATACATGGTCCATGCAAATAAATTTTATTTCCTTCATCTGCCAATATACATTATTTATGCTTTAAAAAAATTATTTTTAAATGAAACCTTTATGCTTGTTTTGTTTTTTCAAATTGAAAAGAAACATAAAGTTTCTATGAGATGAAAACACAGCTTTCTCTTAGCTTTGTTGCTGTCTTTTCCTGTTGTGGACTTCTCCCTTGAACACTTTAAGGCCATATTTTCAGATAGCATTAATGAATTTGGACCAATGTGGGCCATCAATAGTAGATCAGTATCAGCTGACTTTATAAGCCTCACAAAAAATATAGTTACTATCTGCCTCTCTGGTCCAAAAGGACAATAAATACTGTAGGTGTTAGATTGGTACTTCCTGATCATGGTTTTCATTCTTTTTCATATAGATTCTCCAGCAATAATCATCCATCTTTGATGAATGCTGGAAAACATCTTTGAAGCCCTTCCTGCGTGCTGTGCTGAATTTAACACAGGCGATATATGTCAGTTATGTCAGCATTTTGTCCTGCAAAAATAAATACCAGTTCCCATACAGGGAACAGGATAGATAATTTTTATTCCTTAGAGAGTTAGTCCCTGGGTTTTGTGGTATTTGATGTCTGTTTGCTTCTGTTGCACTCTTTTTTC
>VZTB01017799.1:23687-58800 GCA_013397245.1 Thryothorus ludovicianus | reverse complement strand
AGCAGTTCTTTTAGTTCTTTTTCTCCAGCTCCTTTACACTTTCCATTCTTTCATTATTGAATTATCATGAAATAGTGAATAATCATTCATTATTCATGTTCTCTGTGCCATTCTCGATTTTATAGCAACTATATCTTAACTCACACAGCAAAGGGCAGAATGGCTGCAGATTAAAAGGAAACACAGAATTATAGATCATGGAATCATTAAGGCTGGAAAAGCCCTTAAGATCATTGAGTCCAACTGTTCCCCAGCACTGCCCCATGTCCCCAAGTGCCACATAAAAATATTTTTAAAATATTTTTCAGGTATGGGCAGTCCACCACTGCCCTGGGCAGCTGTGCCAGGGCTGGACAGCCCTTTCCATGGATAAATTTTCCCTGATATCCAACCTAAACCTCCTCTGGCCCAACTTGAAGCCATTTCTTCTTCTCCTGTCACAGATATGCTCCAGGAATTGTTTGTGAAGATTCTTATAAACCTGAAATTTGCTTATGTACTGCACGGAATAATTAAAATAGAAATACTTTGAGAAATTTGGGGCTTAGCAAAGGCAGAAGTGCTTGTCATATTTGTATGAGGACTCAGAGATCATAAATCCCTGGGAGAGAACAAAGCATCCTTCACTTTTCTTCATGAGGCACCTGAAGCACACAGAGGTGGGAGGGAGGTGGACAAAATCTATAAAGGGAGGCAGCAGATCCATTTTCAAGCCTCTCTCGTTCCTTTTAGGCTTTAGATTTCACATAAATATTTCTTTAAATGCACACATCTCTGTACCAAAACTACCATTTGAGAAGCTTCCAAAAGTTGGTTTTTAATTAAAGCCATGAAAGTATAATGCTCACACTGAATAAGTATCAAAAATAGAGACAAAACTGAGAAAATATGCAGGCATTTTTCTTGGGGTTTGTCAGGCACTGCAAAGACAATTAAGTTTCTTTTCTTCACTGTACATATAATACTCAGAAGTGAAAGCTTAATTAACTTGTCAGAAACTCTGGCATCTCTTTTCTTGAGCTGCTGAACCCACCTTCCCCAAAGACTTGAAGGGAAAATAAAAAAAAACCTGAATGCTCGAGCTGAAATACCTGATCATGCATGACATTCCTGTCCTGTTCCACAGTTTGTCTGTCATTACCAGAGGGTTTTTTTATCCATCTGGGTGAGCACACTCTGTTTCCATTTGTCTGGGAATGTCTCCGAGTTGTAACTGCTCCGAGACGATGGCCCCGGTGCCGGAGCAGTGGGATGTGCTGCCACCAACTACAGGGCACACACATTCCTCAGGAAAACCCTGGAACTTGCCCCAAAATGTCCCAAATCCCCTGGGTTTTCCTGCCTGTTCAAGGCCCTGAGCTCTGCTGTGAGCAGCAGATAAAGCTGTTGGGAAAGCAAAACTTTTGTTACTCCTTGGGAGCAATTCCCCATCCCCGGGTGGATTTAAAAGCTGAGAGGATGGGACATTTGGGGACATGGGTAAGAGGTGGCCTTGGCAGTGCTGGGGGAACACTGGATTTGATTTGAGAGGGTTTTTCCAGCCTTAGTGATCCTAGGATTCAACATCCTCACTTTTCTGGGGAGACTGAGCAGGGTTTAGAGGCAGGAAGAAGCAGAACCCCAAAAGGGAGGCTGTTCCTGCAGCAGCAGCCCTGTTCCCCGCTGCCTGGGCCCTGCTTTTTGTGGATATTTCACATTTCTCCTCACTGACTCCAGGGGCAGCTGGGGCCAAGAAGTCCCTGTCAGCAAGCTCTGCCTGGAATTGTGCTCAGAGCAGCTGGAGGAGTGACTCCTGACCCTGCTTCCAAGAACCAGGAGAGTTTTAGGGAAAAGCAGGAGCCCACAGGCCCTGCAGCACCTCCCTCCTTCCTCTGCCCCACACGTTGCCCCGAAGGACCTCCCTTTAACCAAGGTTAACCTAACAAACCTAATGCTGCCACTTAAACTTGGCAAGTGCAAGAAGTGGCTTTCACATTTTTAGGGGATTTTTAATGCAGTTTTTCAACTTGAGCTCACTTAAGTCTGAAAGATATTGTGCTTTATCCTGCTGTAATCTCCTCTCCAGGATCTGCATGTTTAACCAAAGAGCAAAGGTCCAGGTGCCTCTGTGCATTAATAATGACCCAATGTCTCCTCTTCAATAATGCAGCACGGGCCAGAGCACGGCAGCCCTGAGCTGCCTCCGTTTAAAAATGGATTCAAACTTCCAGACAGCACAAGGGAGCAGAAATTGGTGGGGTTTCTCCAAGGTGATGCATTCAAAGGGTAATTTTTTGCCTCCCTTATAAATCACCATCTTCAGTTCTCCTTTGCTCCTTTATTTCCAGGTTTTAGAGAGCTCTGGGACTGGGTGCATGGATTTGGCTGCTCAACAGGAATTCCAAGCCCAGGCAATGCTACATAAAACATCCTGTTGCAAAACCCTTGTCTCTTCTGATAGACATTAAAACCAAACACACACAGCTCTTAGCCACTCCACACAAGTTCATGCTTCAAGTCTTTTTTTTTTTTTAATTTCAAAATAAAAATAAATTTAGATTTCATATTCTCCAGAGACTCACATGGACTCAATATGAGAGTTTTCAGAACAATTCTCTCAATACAAAAGGGAGCTTTTCTGCACTGCATCATTTTCTCACCAGGCCTCTCCGGGCACTGCTGGAGGCTTGGAGAACACCTGGAATAAGCCCCTGTCCCTGTTATTCTGTCTCTATAATGAATTATAATTCTTTGGTTTGAAGTGTGGCAGCTCTCAGGAAATTCCTGGTTCAGGACTCCACACACCAGGACAGGAGCTCCAGCACCTGATGAGCACTGGCCACGTGTCTGTATTTGTCAGCTTAAACCAAAACCAGGCGTTGGGATGAGTTTAGAGCTGGGAGAATCCATGGGAATTAAACACACCTGGGAGGTTCTGCAGGAAAAGGGCAGCTCCTGCTGCTCCTTCCATCCCCATGCACGAGCTGCTGGGGTAAGACCCTTTATCTGCACCTTTACCATGTGCCCAGGATTCCTAAACCCTCATTTTATCTGCTCTCTGCAAAATCCAAACAGCCAAACGAGCCGGATTCCCGGATGAACACAAACCCTGAGCCCGGGATGCTCGTTGGGAATTCTCCCCCCAGCCCCACCAGTGTAGGGCAATAATCCTTCCCCCCACGCCAGGTTTAGATTAGCAATGGCAGCAATATTAAAAGGGGCCTCTGGAGCAGGGAAACACGTGCTGGGGGTCTGGGCAGGGTGTTTGCAACATCTGTTCTGCAGGTATTAATGCTCAGGAGGTTTCTAAGGGGTAACAGGTCCTGCCATTTCCCTGGGGCCACGGCTCTCCTGCCCCCTCCCTGTTCCCCCCCTCTCTCCAGAGCCACAAAATCTTTAATTGTTTTGCTCCAGGTACAGGCCCAGCCATAAAACACCCAGCTGGGACACAATTAGTGCTCTGAAACACGGGGAAACCACATCTGGCAAACAAGCCAGGGAGCCCAGGGAGCGCTTTACTCCAGGCTGAATCTCCAAGGGGAGGAACAAATCTGCTCTTGAGCCTGGCTGAGCTTCGCTGCTGTGCTTTGGGCTCTCCCCCTCCCTTGCAGGCTCTCGTTTTTTTGGGTAAAATAAACGAATCTCTCCCTTCCAAGCTGTTGCATAAACCCTGCTCACATCAGGGCTGGCTCTGGTCCCACGCAGACAAATGCCAGCACCAGCGAGGTGTCTGTGGTCAGCGCTGAGGCTTTTCCAAACAAGCCTGGAGGTGTTTGTTCATCAAAGCCCAGAGCTCCAGCCAGGCCCGCTGGAAACACAGGTTTCCTAAAAATCCAGCGTGCCCAAAACGTTGAAACTTCACCAAAGTAAACTTGGTGGTGGGAAGGGAAAACGTCCGCGGCTCGATGCAGAAATGAACTGTCCTGGAGTTGCTGCTGCATGTTTTATGGAGATTATTCTGTCTGTTACACCGCTGGTTGCTTTATATATATATTTTATAAAACTTTCCTGTGTCTATCAGACCCTCCAGCATTTTGCCCCAGCCTCGATGGATATATTTGGCCTGGAAAAACCTGTATTTTTGGGAAAAAAGAAGGTAGAATCCAATGGCTGAGTATCAAAATGGATTGAAAGATCTGTGTGACAAGGAACTGTTTTGTTTTTTTTCTCCTCACACTCCGAATTTCACCCCCCCAAACTTTATAAATTCGGGTTCTGCACTTGGGATCCCACTAATAGTAAAAATACACCCCCCCCCTAAACAGAAGCTTATTTGGGGCTAGAATGTGTAGAAAAAGATCCATCAATGGAAATAATTGATCCCTGGGTGCCCAGGGAATGGAATTTTGTTGATTTTC
Source organism: Thryothorus ludovicianus (assembly GCA_013397245.1). Taxonomy (NCBI): domain Eukaryota; kingdom Metazoa; phylum Chordata; class Aves; order Passeriformes; family Certhiidae; genus Thryothorus; species Thryothorus ludovicianus. Next base: position 54,463 of record VZTB01017799.1, on the reverse strand, counting down.
ATGGTTCAGAGGAGGAACAGGAAGTTATTTATTAGAATGATGGAAACAAACAGGGCAAACAAATTCAGCTTTCAGGTTTGTGTGCTGTTAATTTTTGAGCTGTATTTGGTGGTGGGTGTGCAACACCTCTGAGCAGAACCACAGAATCACAGAATCATTTAATTGGAAAAAGCCTCTAAGTGCCTCTCCCAGGGCTGTGCAAAACCTGAAATCTCCTCTCATCTCGCTGGGGAAACACCACATTTATGTTCCATTCCCACATGAAACTTCCTATCAGAGCATTAAAACCGTGTAGGACCCACACCAGGCTGGGGGCAAAAAAAAAACCAAAAAAACCCCAACAACAAACCTTCAAACCTCAGGATTCCTGCAAAGAAGGTGTTTGCACACACAAACAAATCATCATTTCTAATGCAATTAGCCGTTTTAATTAACCTGAGCTATTATTTGTCGACGTGAGCAGCACGCTGGTGGCAGGAATGTGGTTAAGGAGCACACAAAGGAAAGCTGGGATGTGATTTACGGCTCTCCCTGCTGGTTCTGACACCAACAGGAAAGCCCAAGGAGAGCCAAAAGTCCAGAAATGCCTTTTGTCTTTTTTTTTTTCCTACCATTCTTTAACAGACATGTCACTGAAATTCACCCCTATGGCTCAAGCAGTTCCATTTTGCTTTCCTGTGGTTAATTGGAGCAGCAGAAATCTTGCAAAATACGCCAGGGAAAAAAAATCTAAAACTCTTGGTGATTCATAAGGTTTGACCAGTTCCTTTCATTTACTGATTCATTACAAATAACAGGAGGAAAAAGTGGACTGGGATGGTTTTGGGCAGCAAAAGAATTGTTTCAAGATGAGTTTAATGGAATTGTTTGAAGTGGTGAATGGACCTAAGCACTGTGAAACAATGGTGAGAAGAGGTTTGAGTTTGTCCCCCACAGAATTTGGTAGAAAACGTGTGTAAATATAAATATAAATATAAATATAAAACAGTAAATAATATAAATGTCTATGTACATGTACATGTATATGTATATTTATGGTTTGTCTCTTAAAATTAAGCCTGTACAACATTAATAACAGCACCAAGGTCCACCAACCACAATATTTACATCCATCTCCTCTTGGCTTTTTCTCTTATAAATAAATATATTGAATGAAAAGGTGCAAGACAATAAATGTAACTTGTAAATAAATTACCTATTTTGCTTCATTTTATCACTGTTGTTTTTAAAATGCTCTGATTTTTCATGATTTTTTTTTCACTGAGGCAAGGTTGAAAACCTTCTGGTTAAAGTTTGGACTTGAAGATTTTGGAGCTCTTTTCCAACATCATGATTTTAAGGTTTGATTTGTGCTGGGAAGGAGGGAAGGGAGATAAACTTGCAGAGATCTAGCAAAGAAATACCTGTGCAAGCTGTGTCATTTCTCCAAAACCAAACCCTTTTGACCAATTTGGGAGAAATGAGGACTCCGAGCAGCACGAACCGCACAGATAAATAAAGATATTGCTCACATTTGCCTCAAAACACGTTGCAAAAGGCATCTCAGACGCAATTCGAGCGCTGAAGGAACACCAGTTTATGTTTGTTACTTCAGAAAATTCTCAATGAAAGCGTCGGTTCCAAGAGGAGGCTGGAGAAATCTGCTCCAGACTCCCAGAAACGCCTGAACCGAGAGGTTTTTTGGTTTTTTTTTTTAATCGAGTCTCCAGCGCCCCGTTCCGCGGGGATCCGCCTGGGTGTAGGTGATGAGATTACTGCTGGGCTCCTGCCTGGAGAGCGCTGCCAAGAGGGAATGTGCAACATGTTGTGGGGTTAAGGAAGCCTAACGTGGTGCCAACATCACACTGTGACATTGCCTGCGGAGTGTGAAAGGATTATATCCTGTCTTAACATACCATTTCCCCCATGCCAGAAAACGGGAAAGGCTCTAATCACCCAGCAAGTATGCGAGGCACTAAATATAAACCCAAACCCCTTTCTGCTGCTGCAGGATCGAGTTTCCCTTCAGAGCAGCTCTGCTCCCAGCAGCGCCTCTGAAATTTGGGGCTGGAGGTTCTCATATTTATGGCATCTTGGTAATTTCCAGATGAAATCAGACTAGAAGGAAAGAAGCAGAGGGTTGGTGTTGGGTGGTTTGTTGTTTTGTTTTTTTTTTTAATACGAGCCGTGCAAACGTACTCCAGGTCTGGATTCTTTCCAAGTCACGCATTACTAAACAACAAAGATTTGGCAGTCAGATTTTTTTACAGCTAATTTTTTTTTTTTTTTTTCATTCTGGCTGCTTGAGTCAGAACTGAATCTTAGCTCTGCTCGCCTTCATATGTTCTGGGTCTGCAGCAGGAAAAGTAGGTCAGGAAAGATAAAAACAAGCGAAACCAGGACAAAACTGTGGCCTTACCAAAGTTAATGGCAAAGCAGGAATTTCACCAGGGCAAGAAACTCTGGTGATGCACAAGGACTGGATGGCTCGGAAGCAGCTCCAGTGAGTGACAGTGAGGCCACTTTTATCCCAGCACAGAATCCTGGAGGTATTTAGGTCAGGAAACTCCTTTGAGATCATCGAGTCCAACCAAAAAGCCAGCACTGCCCAGGCTGACGTTAATCATGTCCCCAAGTGCCACATCCACGTGGCTTTGAAACCCCTCCGGGGATGGGGACTCCACCTCTGCCCTGGGCAGCTTTCCATGAAGAAATTTTCCTGAATATCCAACCTAAACCCTCTCTGGAGTAACCTGAGGCCATTTCCTTCCTTCTCCTGTTCCTCAGGAGCAGAGCCCGACCCCCAGCTGGACAGAACCTCCCTTCAGGGAGCTGTGGAGGGTGACAAGACCCACACTGAGCCCCTTCAGTGGTGTCCTTGCTTTTAAAAACTGGGAATTTGGATCTGTGCTCGCTCAGGGCTGCTTACCCCACCCTCCAAGGGCCGACTCTCTGCTCCAGAGGGGACTCATGACCAACCATGGATAATGTGCCACAGCCCAGGGTGGCTCCAGCAGGTCCTGGGGGCTTTGCTGAGGAGATGAGGCAGGAGCACTGCAGATATTCCCATGGAAGATGTGCAGATATTCCCATGGAAGATGTGCAGATATTCCCATGGAAGATGTGCAGATATTCCCATGGAAGATGTGCAGATATTCCCATGGAAATGCAGGATCTTGGGGCCAGGGGCTCACCACACCAAAGCACAGAGAAACGGGAGCATGGCATGGGAAACCATAACAGGGCAGAAGGAAGAGACAGATCTCTGGGGCTTTCCAACCCTGCATCATCTAAAAAAATTAAAAATCATTATTAAATAAGAGACTAAAAAAGTCAATTTTTTTTAATGCCTTTTTATGCTGGTGAAAATATTTGGCCAGGGTACGTCACTCCCTGCATCTTGATTTACTTAAAGTGTAAATGTGGTGACCTTTAAAAACTGGAACAAAGTGTGCGAGAGAGGTTTTATTGGTTTATTATAAAATGATCAAAAAATACAATTGGGAAGAAGAAAGGAGGCACTTTTTCTCTAAGTAACCATTAATGTTCATGCCCTTTAATTCTAGCTATAATTTAAACCTAGTTATAATTAAAGTCTTTAATTTTCTCCTTAAACCCATCTCATCAATGTTACACTTTCTCCTCTACTTTTTGTTTTCAAGAATTAATCAAATTAATGTTTCTCCTATACCTGCACATTTGTACTCAGTTATGCTGTAGCTGCTTCTGATAACATCATTTCATTTCCATCTGACCTTTGATCAGGAAAACAATTTTAAATAATGCCGAAGAATATATATTATAGCAAAAAAAAAAAAAAAAAGAAGCAATCATAATTAAAAAATAAAGATTTAAGACCTCCAGAATTGCATCAGACATTTTCCCATTTGTCAGTAAATCAAAATAATGTTTCCAAATCAGACTTTAAAGTCAAGTTGAAATATCTACAATAATTTGCACTTTTTCCCAGAAAGGCTTAAGTCAACCACAAGAGAAAGTCAAAAAACCAACAGCTGCAGTAGAACTTGAAGCCTGAAAAAGGAAGCAGAAGCTCCTTCCTGGATGGATGGAAATGGAAAAAGCCAATTAATGAGCAGACAAAACAAATAAAACAAAGATTATTGGTAATCTGGAAAGCCAAATATACAGGAAGAGCTCTTTAATATCTTTGATATTCTACTGGTGACACTTGGTCGTAACAAAAGATGGATACTTAAATAAATAAACACGTCTCAGGAAAGGTTTTTTCAACCTTTTCTTGCGGAGGCTGGGGATATTTCTTAAGTGCATTTTCCCTGCTCAACACTTGCAACCCAACTTCTGCTCTGACAATCAGAGTGAGGGCCCTGTGCCCACAAAAAATCTGCAATTGCTAAATTGGGTCAGATTAATCCAGGTGCTGTTCTGTGCACTAGATCCAGATGGGATCTGGGCTCTTTGGGTGCTGACCCAAAAGATCAGTTTCTTGCTTCAGAAGGGGTTTTCTGGATGTGCCAGCTGATCCATGAGCAAATCCAGCAGGAGTGGACAGTCCCGTTCCCCTGCTCTCCCTCCAGCTCCACTCACGTCCCTCCATCCACTCTGACCCCTCCACAAGCCACTTTACTTCACTAAACTGGCAGTAACTTTACACAGCAAAAAAAAGACACATTTTCTACTAGCTCCTGTCCTCAAGCAGTGGGAGAAAATGAGAAAAAACAGAATTTCCACACCAGTTGGAAAGGAAGACATAGTAGGGACAAGTCTTTGGTGGCCCCTGTAATTTACAGGTCTGTGCTCATTACATTTTCAGGAGCAGGTATTTTACCCTTGCAATCTAGCAAATCTGCCTGATATCTGGCTATTTTTGGTTTCTGCTTCATTTTTTTCTTAACCTAAAAATAAAGTTGTTGGACCAGCCCTTGCCACCCAAGTGAAGCCCCTGAAACAAAGCTCTTCTCCCTTCAGAGGCAGAGACAGCTAATCTTTGATCTGAGTGAAACCAAAGACTCAGGCCCTGAAATTCCAGCCAAACACAAACAATAAATTCAGCAGTAACTGAAACATCAATTGCAATAACAGCCACTTGCAGAAGCATTTCCCATTTTCGTGGTCTTTTTACATCGAAAGTTCTACAGTTCTTTGCAGCAACTCTTTGAGACTATGAAGAACAAGCCAGATCCTTGTGCAAATTTCGGGAGCTCACAAACACACAGGATGCCACCAAATTTAAAATCTAATTTCAGATAGGAGCTGGAAGCGACTTTGGAATGGGAAACTCAACTCTCACACAAGTCATGCCAAGAAGATCACCAAGAGCCACACGCTGCTTAAGCTGTTCCCCTTTATGCCCGTTATTACCACTGACAGGTAGTGCTTGGATTTTGATTTTCTTTCGAGGTGATGGAAAGAAGAGCACGGAAATGTGGCAGGAGTTAGGGATCCAGGAAAGAGCAGGTGTTTGATCGGGGACAGCTTTTGGGGGATGAGGGAAAGGAGTCATTCCCATGAGCAGGTGGTCCCTGGGGCCTGTCAAGTGACTGGAAGGATGTGGCCGTGATTGACAGCTTCTGTGCTGGCTGTCAGGGGGGCTTGCTTCAGCGTCAGCAAGTTGCCAGGGACATATGGCAGCAAAGGGACAGCCAAATTTTAGGAGCACGTTGACAATGTAGGCTATAAAAATACCTTCCCCGGAACTTCTGGTGCCAGGAGGAGGCACAGGAGGGGAGAGGAGAGGGCAGGATACCTGAGACCAGCCTGATCACAGAGTGAGGCTCAGGTGAGCTCCCAGCAGAAGGAAGACAAGCTGGGGGGTGCCAGAGTGACTGTCCCAGTCCCAGGGCAGCCACACAGCCACCTCCACCCTGCCATGGGTCTGTGGGAGCCTTGTGCCATGAGCCAGAGACACCCGAGATAAACCTAATGTCACCAGGGAAAGAGACATGGCAGAGGATTTGCTGCCCTTCAGGAGCCTGGGGGAACCTGCTGGAAATTTCCATCTCAAAGGGCACGGGGCTCTGGCAGGGCTGTGGTGGGGCAGAGCACCTGTGTAGGAAACAGCCCCATAGGGCACAGCCATGTAGGACACAGCCCTATAGGATACAGCCCTATAGGACACAGCTCTGTAGGACACAGCCCCATAGGATACAGCTCTGTAGGACACAGCCCCATAGGACACAGTCCTGTAGGATATAACCCTGTATAGGACACAGCCCCCGTGTAGGACACAGCCCTGCAGGACACAGCCTTATAGGACACAGTTCTATAGGACACAGCTCTGTAGGATACAGCCCCATAGGATACAGCCCTGTAGGACACAGCCCCGTAGGACACAGCCCCGTAGGACACAGCTCTGTAGGACACAGCCTTAAAGGACACAGCCCCATAGGACACAGCCCGGTAGGACACAGCCCTGTAGGACACAGCCCCATAGGACACAGCCCCATAGGACACAGCTCTGTAGGACACAGCCCCATAGGACACAGCCCCATAGGACACAGCTCTGTAGGACACAGCCCCACAGGACACAGACTCAGGCCTGACCCACAGGACCAAGCAGAATTGAGGACACAGCAGCGAGCCCAGAGCCAAGGCCTGGGAGCCAGCGCAGGGAAATCAAAGCAGTCCTGGCCCACGGCCAGCCCCAGAGCAGCCCTGCACCAAAGCTCCTGCCCCACACGCTGAAACTGCCAGGGGAGCACAGACCCATGGAGTTTCCTATTTCTTTTAATTAATAGAATTTGCCTCCGGGCCTTTGGGGAGCGTTCAGCCAGCCATTCCCGCCGGTGCTCCCACACTTTCCCTTCCCGCGCTGCCTCTCTGCTGTTGCAAAACTCAGAGACAATGACACAAAACAGAGTGAGGAGTTCAAAAAACTGCAGGAATGTCATGGTCTGTCCCAGGAGCTGCTGGGGCCCCTCTCAGCCCCTGCACAGACGGCACCTCAAAGCCTGCAGATGTCCCCACCGAGGCCAGCGCTGAGCAAGCTGCTGGCACATCCAAATCCTCTCCTTGCAATTTATATTCTGCATAGGTTTTGAATGCTTTATCAATCTCGCAGGAGATAACATCCAAACAAACAAGAAACGGGTTTGATGATAAACCCTATCAGAAGATGTTATCTTTCAGCTGTTAAATGCCTCTGTGCTTGGCCAAAGCAGATGGAGACAGACCCGAGATGCGCGTTTGGAAATGAAAAGAAACGCCGACAGTGGGCTGATTACAGTGATCTCAGTGGATGACTTGCATATGACTGTGACAATCCTGTGAATACAGAGATTATCTTGCAGGGATGGATTATATATTATTACAGTCCATTAGGTCCATCTCCTAAGTCTCACCATTTTAATGGCACGTTTAACATCCTGCAGATATTGGGGGAAAACACCGTTTTTCTCTCGCCTTTTTCAGCATTGTTGACCTCCAGACTAAATTTATCCAAGACCAGTGTGAGAAAATGTGTATTTAAGTTAAATAAGACTCAACAATTCATTTCAGCAGTGCACAGAAAGCAATCACACCATCCTACCAATAAAACTTCTTAACACGTGTCCTGGGATATTTCACTACAGGGCACAGGAACTGATGGAGGAGCAGTGGCTCAGCTGGAACAATTTATTTCAGTCCTTGAGGAACTGAGGGATCTTTCCACCCTTAAATACTGGTTAAAATATGGACTACGAAGAATTGGAGGGAAGAGCCTCTCCAGGGCCGAGCACCACAGCAAGGAACACCACAGACAACGGGGAGCAAACCACCAAGATTCTCCCTACAGAGTGTTGTAAAAATATTCCCCCCAGCTTCTCTCCATGAGAAAGTCAGTGAATTCTCTGAGTCCCTCCTGGTTTCTTGCCAAAGCCATGTGAAAACACAATTGTTGCCTGATTTCAACATATAATATGACACAGGCTTGATAAATACCGGGCTCAAGTTCATAGGCTTTAGAGAGATGTTTCATTGCATGTCTAAAGGGCTTGATCCCGTTCCAGCTGAAGTCAATGGACGTTCTCTCATTTACCACAGGACAAAGCCTTGAAGGAATCCAGCCCTGCAGTTGTAAAACCCAGTCTCTGGTGGCCAGAAATGTTTCAGGCTCTTGAAAACGCCGGGCTGACAAAATGCAAATCAGTCACTCGGTGCAAACCCTCGTTACAGCCCAGCACAAACGATCTCATTCCACTTGGATCCCATTTGCTTTTGTCTCTCTCCTTGCATCAGGCGTTTTCACTGCAAGGTTTTTAATGTCCTGCAGCTGGATCTGCTGGAAAGGGCTGTAGGATACAAATTTAAGGCAGCAAAAGCCACTCTGAAGGTACAGGGTCAGGTACTGAGCACAGCAATATCCCCTCAGTGGTTTGTATTTGATTGTTGGAGAAACAGTTTTAATGTTTAAAATCCAGATGCAGCCTTGAACTGAAGCTCCCTTGAGTTCATTAAAGATTTTATCCTGCAATATGAACCCATCACTTAAAATAAATAATTTTAGGCTAATATTAGTTGTGGAATTCCTTGTGAGGGTTCTTCCTAGTGGGATGTAAAAAGCTTTTTCTCATGGTCATTGAACAGACCTGAAATTAGGGCCACCTTGTTATTTAGAATATTGTTGAAAGTGGATGCATTGAAAATAAACATTTATGTTTTTAACTCTGACATTTTACTTCTGCCTTCTCTTGGAAACCACGCCATGAAAAAGAACTTATTTCCAGTAATAGAGACATAATCTGAACCTCAAAGAGTAAAAGTGCAGTATCCAGATGTTGAAATGCCAGCACATCACACTTGGAAGAGGCAGCAATCCCAAATTCTGTTCCTTCTTTAATCAGAAGTCCAACAAGCCCCCAAGTTTCTGATAACAAATTATATCCTTTGGGAGAAATCTCTTCCTCCTGCCACTATACAATCCATAAATTTGACAGGAAATCAATCAGTAACACTGCAAGAGCATTTTAAAGAAAATCCCTATTGAATTCTGGAGGAAACTAAAGAGAATACCAAAGAATCAGAAATTCCTACTCAGAGCTCCTTTGGAAAGTACAACCTCCCAACAGTTTCTTTCCCAAATCAGAAATATCCTTGGAAATGAATCAGATATTTCTCACACATTAGCACTGCCTTCCCTCAGTACCAATAAGGACATTTCAGCATGACAGGGATAAACTTTGCTTTTTTGAAATCCTGCAGATTCCCAGAGACCTCAAAGATGATGGCAAAAACATAACTTTTGACCACATCACTTTGGGAGAAAGCAAGAATTAACACTTTAAAAAAAATAACCAAGACACCAGATCCTGTATTTGTGACATAGGTGTTGATATCTTCCAAATTCCTGTCCTTCTTATCCTCCAAAAAACACTGAGGGAACTGGAGAAGGATCTGAGGTGACCTAATTCTGGTCTTCCAGTCCCTGAAGGGAGTTGACAAGGAGGAATGATTTCCCACCGACAGAGAGCAGGTTTAGATGGGATGTGAGGATTAAATTCTTCCCTGTCAGGGTGGTGAGACCCTGGAAGTGTCCAAGGCCAGGTTGGACGGGGCTTGGAGCACCCTGGGGTAGAGCAACGTGACCCTGGTTGGAACTGGGTGATCTTTGAGTTCCCTCCCAACCCAAACCATTCTGAGACTCCATGAATGACAAAGGGAGCTCTAAACACCCCTCCCCATGGGATACTCAAATCCCTGGACCACCAGCCTGGTGGTGGGAGGAATTTCTCTGCTCTTCCCTTCCTTGTGCTGCCACGAGAGAATGTGTACTGGAAGGAGAAAATGGAAGGAGAAAGGTTATGAACAAAACCAGCTCTTCAGGATCACACCTTCAGCAGCAAGCCCTGGAGTCTGACCTTGCCACCAAGGCTTGATGCTTTTCTTGGTGAACAGTGGCATCAAAAAGGTGTTAAAGTTTGTGGTTCGGTGTGCAGGACTCGCCAGCTGTGCCCACACGTGGTACAGATTCATCTCTGGTGAAATGCACCTTGGATTAATCCCCAGAAAGAGCTGAAATCCTAAGGAAAGCTTTAGAGGACAAAGCCACTCCTTCCATCTGCAGCCCGGAGCTCCAGGCACTCCCCCTGAGATGGACAATGCCAGGGTGACCTCCAGGAAGGTGACACCAAACTGTTCCTGACCAAACCTCCCCAAAAACTGGGCTGCACTGATGCCTTAAGTTTTAGCTCTTATATTTTTCACATTCTGGGTTGTTTTAGTGGGCAGTTTCACGTTTCACATTCAGAGCTCCTGAGCTCTCTGCACAGAGCAGGGACACAAAACAATTCCTGCTCCAGCTCAGCACCAAGGACAACTTTCAGCCCAAGAACAAAACCAAGGGTGAAGGGAGAAGGAAAACCAAGGAGGATGGAGCTGCATCAGCTGGGGCTGGAATTGGACAATGAACTGCAATGTGCTGCTGGGGCAGAACTCATCAAAGTGTGAGCCCTTGTGATCATTTGTCCATTCTGGGCCCATTTTGGGGTTTATTCTGGGTGTGACCCAGCCCTTGTGCTGCCCAGGTGTGCCCAGTGAGGCATTTTAATAAATCCCTGCTTTATCCTCCTGCTCTGGCTGTCCCTATTCCAGGGCAGCCTCCAGAAGGCATGAGCAGGGTGTGGAGAAGGGGGGACCACAGGCAGCCCCATCCGGAACATTTGGAAAAAGAGAATTACAGCAAGCAAATCCTGCGGGGCCGGAGCCTGCCAGCGTGTGGGAGGATGTGCTCCAAGGATCCTCGAGCCCTTCCTCTCCCTTGCTGGCTTCCAGAGGGAGCCAGACATCCCTCCCCGAGGAGCTGAGGCAGCTGGGCACACGGGGAAGCTGAAAACCACCGAAATTTCAGAGTGTAGGGGGACGGCCAGGACAGTTTCATTACTTCCACAGTCGAGCTGATGATATTTTGGTCGTGCAGTTTTGGATTTAGGCACTGAAGTCTGCCTCACTGCTAAATCCTTTTTTGGATTTGGCCTTAAAACCTTATGTTCAGCAGCATTTGTTTTATCTTCGAGACTTAGAACACAAGGAGAATTTGGCTTGACTATTTTCTTTCTTCATTCACACGAGGAATCCTGTGAATTCACGGCGATGGAAATATGATAATAATCTCTCCTTTAAATTCGTCCCCATTACAGGGCACTGGGGCTGCACAGCCACTCAGAGCACAAAGGAAGAGCTTCGCAGTTCAGGATGTCAAATGTGCCTCCAGATTTCTTGGGTTTCACTGCAATATTGAACTAGACTTTTGGTAGCAGAATGTGAGCTCTTTTAAAAATAGTTTAGACAAGACATTTGGTAGAAAATGTTAAAGCATATTAACTAGTGAATAAAAACTAACACAGGAAAATGTACTTGCTAAGCTATGGAGCTGCTGCAGTCATGGCTGTGTGAGACCTGTAACTCTGTCTCAAAAGATTTAAGCAAATTATACATAATGGGCCAGCAAATTTTATATAATGAGGCCATTTCTGCTCTGTTTTATACTTTTCTTTTTAATTCATTGCATAAATGTAGCACAGCAGAAGTTGATGCTATATGCTTATCTTATTTAAGTGTCTATCAAAGAATAAGAGAAATCAGACAAAAAATGCATTTCTCAAAGCATTTTGATCATAAATATTTACTGGCAGGGCTTTATTTAGTCTGCTGAAACAACAGACACGAAATTAGGAGCACCTTGTTGATTAGAAGGCTTTTGTTCAAAGCTTTGGAGTAAAATAAGTAATTCTAAATGTGCGAGTGTTTGCATTTAGTCACTGTATATAAAAACACAGTTTTCTCCAGCAGGGAGCTGCAATCGGAGCACGCATCCAATTGTGGCTGTTACTCCTCAGGAATTTTTACATTTTTACAAGGACAGGCAGAATATACATTTTTAGTGAATTCAAATGATTCTTGTTTTTAGAAAAACTGTCAGAGATTTTTCACCGCGGGACAAAATAGCTGCAGCGTTTCCAGCGCTTCCACAAAATGCCTCCAATTCGGTGTCCCCGAGGCACGTAAAGAAAGGTAATTTGGAGATGAGTGGACAAAAATCCTGCAGGAGATGGGCAAAGCTAAAACAAGTTTCTGAAGTGCAGTGGAAAGTCTCTTCAGCGAAGTGACGCCGTACAAGAGGAGAAGCACCAGATGGCAAACTGGCAGAGTGTGCTCCTCTGCCAAAACGAGCGTGTCAGGAGAAGGAGAAAAGTGGAATCAGACGAACGGAAGGAGATAAGGAGTGATTTGATTTGGAACCACAAGAGCTGTCAGAAGATGAGGAGGAGTTTGGCTGAACTTTGTGGAAGTGAGAAGCTTCCTGCGAAGCAGGGCAACGAGTTTGTGCTCCCCCAGTGAAAGGGAGTGCTCTGTGTGCTCCCAAGGTGGGCTGCGTGTGCTCAGAATCCCAAATTATGGCTCTGAGAGGGAGAGGAAGTTCTGCTTCAGAACGGGTTTAGTTCACTCAGAGTGCTCTGAAAAAGAACCTGGCTGAACCTGCAGCTCAGTGCAGTGACATCACCCAAACCTATCAAGCTAAGGAACCAACAGAGGAAATAAATATTTCCCTGAATGCAGCAGGGGTGCAAAATAAAGTAGCAGTGAGGACAGGGGTGGGCAATCCTGTGGCAAGAGAATTAAATGCTATTTACTGTAAATTTAAACCAGATCTTTCACTGCCCTCATTGCTGGTCTCAATGCATGGAGAACAAAATCATTGAGCTCAGCACAGGTTTTTGGGGATCCTGCATCAGCTCAGCCCAATAAACATTCACAGGAGCCACACCAAGAGTCCTCACCAACACTCCCTGTCCTCATCCCTTATCAGTCTCCACAGCCTCTGGTAAATGTGAGCATTCACACACCCACTTTGTCCCACTAAAGAGCCCCTTTCCCATATTAGATGGCCCTGGGATTTAACAGACATGTTAATGCCATAATGGACACTTACAGACGTGAGCAGGCATTAACAGAAATTCATGTGCTGGCTGTACATGGAGCTTAGAAAGTCAAACCAAAACAAATCCCAGGGACATTTACAGAAAGCTCAGAATAAGGGTATCAAACAGCAAAAAATAATTAAAATGATCATCCACTCCTAAATTCTCAACTGCTTAAAATGTGTATAAATGCAACGTTTAGAAATCTATCTCCTGTTTACAGTTAAACACTGAATAGTTCAGCTTGGAAAGGCCCTTAAAATCACTGAGCCCAGCTTAAGCCCACCACTAACCCATGCCCATCAGTGCTACAAAATTCATATTTTCTTATTCTTCCAGAGGGTGATTATTTATTCTATCCAAAAAGTAGTTCAAGTAATTTAGTTTAAGAAATAGAATGTCCCTTTTGAGGTGTCATGAGATGAAAAAACTGCCTTGCAATTGCATTCTGACGAAAAAGGCTGTTCAGAAAGGCAGTGAGAAGAATGGTGAAAGTGTAATCAGGAAGATTTAAACCAATTTTATCAGATGTTAACAAAGATCATGTTTGAAATACAATAAATTCTCATTGCTGTTGTGTGTTACTACATATGCCTGACCTTATTAAAACAGGAATTCTTACCAAAAATTCCAATCTACTTTCTGTGATTCCCCTGTTTATTTTGGCTTGGTTCACACTCTGTGCTCTCCCCAGTCAGTCTTTGACCTTCTGAATTTTGCCAGTGGTCTTTATTTTTTTGCAGCAGCCCTTTGCTGGAGAAACTCATCCCTGCAGCACCTCTCCAGCTCCTGGGGCTGCCTCCCTCTCCTGCCCAAAATCTGCAGTGGCTCAGAGGGAGCCCTGCAAGGGGCCCGTCCTCAAGGTGAATAAATACAGGAAAATGATAATGAGAAGAATAAAGTCAAACAATGCTCAACAAGAGCTCACTCCAGAGGAAAATCTCATTTCTGCCACGAGAAATGTGAATAAACATCCACTCACCATTCGTGTCCATGGCTAAAACTCAACTTAGAGGCACGGGACAAACATTCCAAACCTGGGCTCCTAAGATTTATTCCTACAATTCCGTTTATTTGTGCCTCAACTGAAAATTACAGCGCCACAAGATCATGGAATCATTTGAGCTCTAAAATCCCTCCGGGGTCATCCAGTCCAAGCTGTGCCTGATCCCCAGCCCAGAGCCCTGAGTGCCACCTCCAGGCATTCCTTGGACACCTCCAATTAAAACACCAGGATCAAATCCTCACCCAAAACCATCCCAGTTTTCATGCTTTAAGAAATAACAAACTCTGGTAGATAAATAATTAAGATATGCCTTATTTTTAGTAGTTAGAACTGATGTTTGTGCATCCATATTAATTACTGGTTTCTAGTCCAACAATCCTCAGCTCATTTGATACGTGTTATTAATGTTGCAATATTATTCCAAATTACATTTCACCTGGAAAACAGCCCTGTGAGGCTACAGGGAATCTTTGGGATAAATACCAGGGAGTGCATCACTGTGGCTCCTGCTTCCCTGAAATCATTAATGTCACTGAGTTTGAAGGTGGATTTTAGCTCAGAGGAGTTTTTAAAAGGTGAAAAACCTCAAGTGTTTTTCTGAGCTCTGCTTCAGCCCATGCAAGTTCACACACAGGGTGTATCTGAGAGATCTAGAGGGGAAAACCTTTAATCAGGATTATTACAGATGACAGAGGAAAGATTTCTTTAATTAATGGTCCTTGCTGGCAACCCGTGCCACTGTAAAATTAGCTCCAAATTTGTTCTGCCATGTTTGTGGGCTCCAGTTCAAAAATCCACGGAGTGTGGAGTGTTTTACAAGCTCCTGCAGCAGCACAGAAAAGCAGGTGGTTGGACTCAGTGAGAGGAGGAAATAAATGCACCCATTCCTCTAGAACGATTTGCAACCCACCAGGAGAGCTCAGAGAGCAAAGCAGGGACAACTTCAGGACATCCAGGGAGCAGCAGAGCTCCAGAGGGGCTGGGCTTGCTCAGAAATCTGTGAGATTCTGCTGCCAGCCAGAAGGGAAGGGGCTCAGCACAGCCCCAGCACTGCCAGGGCTGCGGCTCCACCAGCTCACCTCTGACAAAACCTCCCTTTTCCAGGTTTTTTTATCCAGTTCTCTGCTTTTGACATCGTTAATCAAGTCTGTCAGGAGCTCTGCAATAGTTAATTAACTAATTAATTGCTTTGCACGCCTGAGTGGAATGGAAAGCATTGCCAAGGCTGACTTTGTTTGTCACAGAATCCCAGAGTGGGTTTGGGTTGGGAGAGACCCTAAAGCTCACCCAGTGCCACCCCTGCCATGGCAGGGACAGCTCCCACTGTACCAGGCTGCTCCAAGCCCTGTCCAGCCTGGCCTTGGACACTCCCAAGGATTCAGGGACAGCCCCAGCTGCTCTGGGCACCCCATTCCCACATCTCCAGGGATGCCAAGGTTGTAGGGCAAAAAAACAATACGTATTTTCCTGGTGACAGGCACTGCCAGTCTTCCCATCACAGGCTGAACTTTTGGGGATTTAGGTTTTTCTGTTTCAAACATCTCAGCCACCTGGAGCTTGTTCTCGTGCTTTCCTCCAATATTCCATTTTCCCCCACAAAACGAAGCATTTTCCCTGCTTCAAATCTACTTTGAAAAGTTAATTTTAGCCCACCACCCCCCCCAGTGCAGGTCCTCACATCACTACAGTTCCTGTCCCTGCTGCACAGGTGCCTTCCCAAGGATTTGAGTCACCAGGACGGGCCCCCAGAGCAGCTGTTGGAATCTGTAACTCCAGGAATCGCTGGGTACAGATGCAGGTGCAGCTGCAGAACCATCAGGCACCACGCAGGAGTCCTTCAAGGCTGATAAAACATGCACTGCATCTGTTCCACACGAGGAAGAGGCACAGAGAGAGCTCCTTTCTCCAGGCACACGTCTCCTTGGAATCTTTCTTCCACTTTTCCGCGGTCTTTTTTTTTGTTGTTGTTTTTTATTTTAAAGTCCCACTGAACTCAAAATCCATTTTGCTCTGTGGTTTGGTCTTCTAAGCAAATTGGCTTTACAACTCTGTGTAAGTTAGATCTGCTTTAGGGCAGATTGTTCTTAGGCTACTTAAAATTCAGCCCATGAGGTTTGGGAGCTACTCCACGCTTTTTCCAAGGTGAAGCACCACATGGAAGTTGTGCTATTGGGTTTCTGTATTTTTTTTTTCCCAGCAATGGAGCATTGAAGCAGAATTCTGATGTATTTCCAGCCCCCTGGTAATGTCAGCCATGGAGCATCACTGCTTTGTTCATCTTTTGTGTTTGATGAGGAAAAGCTGAGGGAATTGAGACAACTCAGCCTGGAGAAGAGAAGCTTTGGGGTGACCTAACTGTGGCCTTGCAGAACCTGAAGGAGCCAACAGGAAAAATGGAGAAAAAGTCTTTAAAGTGGGCTGGAGGGACAGGACACAGGGAATGGCTTCCCACTGCCATAGGGCAAGGATGGGTGGGATATTGGGAAGGAATTCCTGGCTGGGAGAGTGGGCAGGCCCTGGCAGAGGGTGCCCAGAGCAGCTGTGGCTGCCCCTGGATCCCTGGGATTGTCCAAGGCCAGGCTGGACAGGGCTTGGAGCAGCCTGGGATGGTGGGAGGTGTCCACGGGACAGTGGGAGGTGTTCCTGGGATAGTGGGAGCTGTCCCTATGGCAAGGGTGGCACTGGATGAGTTTTAAGTTCCCTTCCATCCTGTCCTGGTTTAGGGTTAGGATTAGGGTTCTGGGATTTTTACTGGGCTCCTTTTCTTCAGAGCTGTCACCTTTCTGCTGTGTTCTGTTTGTTTCAATTCAAGCAGTTTCTGGGCACGGGATGAGATCAGGGAGCCACAGCAGCACTTTTGGGCCTCACCATTTATAAGTTTCTTCCCCTTGGATGTGTCACTTCACCCCCTATTCCTCCTTTTCTCCATCTCTGATCACCCAATTCTCACATTGCAAACTCAGCCAAGCAGCAGCACGTGGGAGATAAAGGTTATTTCTCTGAGGTTCTGCCCTAAGCAGAGAACAATATTTCTCTGTCACCCAAAACCCCTCCCCAGGCTGCAGGGACAGCAAATTTTTTGTGTTCTGGGCCACGTTCCCTGAAGGGTATCACGGAAAAGTTCAGTGCACACAAACTCCACCAGGTTCATTAATATTTAGTCAGTTTAATGTCCTTAGCACACCAAATGAACAAGTGGGTCATTGATCCAGCCTCGAGTGACTGCCTTGGCAAAAGCAAACAACATTCAGGGCAGCACAATGGAATTTCGGGTGTACTTCTAGGAACAAAGGACGCAGCCCAGATTTCTGGGATGGGGGATTCCTTGGAAACAAGGACCCTGGGAACAGCCTGCCAGGTCCCGTGGGCGTAGAGCTGAATAGGAGCTCCCAGAAAAGCCCATCCCTGTGTTTGGGAATGCAGGAGAAGAGAACAGCCTTTGTCAGGCAGGGCTCTTTCCCACCATCAGGTCTGACCTGGCCGTGTCTCCTGCAGGAATTATACACAGAAAACAATGAGCAGAATGAATGAGTCAAGAACAAGACTTGCATGTGGTTTGAGGGTTGTTTTTTTTTTTTTTTTAAACCACCTTCTGGAGGCTATTCTTATCACGGTAGGAAAAAAAATGCTTTCCTAATATGTTATAAAATGAGCCTGGCAGACAAAATATCGTGGAAAGGAAGTAATGATAGGATTTATCTATAATTAGAAAGACTTAGACTCACACTTTTCTTCTATATCTCAAAGAATAACAGAGATTGGAATCAACAACCTGGATAAAATGAAGATAGCCCTGTGCTGGCTGTAATTTTTCCTACCCCTGGGATTTGCTTCACTTCTTCCTATTCAAAACTTTGCTATGGGCTTGAGATAAATTGTTGACTTCAACAAACTCAATTCTTTTCTCACTCAGGATTTCCATATAACCCTTCCTTTTCCTACTACAGGACGAAAAAGCATCTAGATCATAGTTTGTGATAAACAATGATCTCAAATCTGAATGTACTTTAACTTTGAGTTGATGAAGGAGGGTTTTTTTCTGCATTGAGGAACAGCCCAAGACCTCGGTGGTTAAAATACAAGAAGCCCAGGATTAAATATGTTCTATTCACAAATTTATCTATCAAACCTCTCTGCACACACGTGCACGCACTGACAACATCACTCAGCCTCACACCAGTGTGAACAAGTTTTGCAGCCAAGCCACATTCCATTAAAAGGAGTTAATTTTCTACAGCCCCACTCAGTGTCCCCCCCCCTTAGGAATTTAGTTTTCAATTAAATCCAAGCACTTTGAGATTTTTTTATTTTTTTTTTAAATAAAAAACTTTTTCAAACCTCATAGCAGCCTCCTTTCCATGGCTTACGTGAAATGGCACATTTGGGGCCCTTGTCATGGTGATCTGAAACAAAATCTGCAGCCCTTTAGGGCCCTGGGTGGGGAAATCGGGGCCTCAGAGCCCATGGAACCTGCTCAGGGAATTTGGCAGGATGCAGAGATGTAGGAAAAGTCGAGCAGATGTAGGGGATGCAGAGGGGTTTCAGCTCCATGTTGTTTTCAAACAAAATTTGCCATGGGCTCTAAGTGCCCAGAATGTGAGCAGAGCCATTCTGAGTCCAGCAGGGAAGGAGCAGAGGAAAAAGGAAAGCACAACACCCAGCACACACTAAAAACTAAATATTGCTTCAGTTATTAATTGTGTTTGATACTTAAAGAGGAAAAGAACTTGGATAATTTCCTTAATTCTGGTAATACTCCAGTTATTACATTCTTATGTATTTATATTCAATTTTAAGGGAGAAAGATTGTTTTAAAACTAAAGCAATCACTTCAAAGGTTTGCAAAGATCGCTGACTTGGACTCACATGAGAGCACATCATTTGTCCAGCCCCTTATGAAAAATACTTTAAATACAAAACAAAACAAAAAGAAACTAAAAACCCCCTCAAGAAAACACATTGTTCAACTTTCAGAAAACAAGAAACGTCCCTGGCATTAAAAACCCAACATCTTTACTTGATGAAGCCCCACTTGTAAAACCACACAAACACCGCAGAGATCTCCCTTCCCTCCCAAATTTCAGGGCTTTGAGAGTGGGTCTCGAGCTATTTTCTGTGTGAAATCACCCAGGTGAGGGCTGCCCCTCCTCCTGGAAGGGCTCCCTGGGGAATTCTTTGCCCCAGCTGCCGTGCAGACACTCGGTGTCTGCCGTCTGAAAACCAAGCGCTGGTCCCACGTTCCAACGGGGATTTCGCCATCTGTCCCTGCCTTTGCAGGGCTATTTCCATTTCCAGCTCATACCAACCAAATTCCTCCTCCAGCACCAGGAGCACTTCAAAAGGGATCATGTGGATGGGGGAACGTGCCCGGGGCTGGGGGGGACCTGCATCTGTTCCCGGCTCTAAATCTCGTTTGGCAGCGTCGCATTAAAGGCTCCTGGGGTGGGGAGGGATCGATGTGATCCAACAGGGCCATAAAATTCCCAAATTCCCCCACTCCACGCTTTTCCGGGCTATTAGCACCCGGCTCTCAGCTGAGGTGTGTCAAATTGTGACAGACAGGTCACGGCTCTCTGTGTAGGGTGAAAGCCTAATAAAAATATACTGATCTGAAACACCATTAGTTCCAGGAATTTTTAGTTAATTATGGCTGAAAACGGAGAATCTCCAAATGTTTTACGCACATCTGAATTCTCTAAGGGGTTTAGTGTGAAACGGATTTTAAAAGTGGGATTTTTTTCCTGTTTATCCCCTTTCCTTGGGCTCTCTCAGCAGTACTTCATCTCTAACCAGAGTCTGTGAACCTGGGCAGAGGAAAATTCGGCTTTTATTTTAATATATAAAACTCAAACTAAAGGCTGATTTGACACATATTTAATCTCCCCAACCTTTTCTGAAGGGAAACCTCAGCCCTTGGTTGTTGTTCCTCCTCCCCCAAAAGCAGAGCCTGTGCAGAGCTGCCAACTCTCATTCTTTTGGAATGAGACACTCTCATTTATTGTCTCAATTTCAATCTGCCCCAGGCCCAAAATAAAGGCAGTCACCATTGATTTCAGGAGGATATTTAGAAACATTCCAATTCTTTCTGGGCCAATTAGATGACCGTAAATTGGCAACTCAATAAATTTTCTGCTGGGGATTTGGTTGTTGCACCCACACCTCCTGCTCCCTTCACCCAAACTTTCAGTTTTTGACAAAATAATACATAAAAAGGGGGTGGCAGTGAGCAGCAAATGGGACAAAGGAAGCTCCCTGCCCTTCAGCAAACTTAAAAATGTCCCAACGTGTAGAGGGAATGACCCAAACAATACAAAATATTCCTGATTATGTTTTGGAGCTATTTCCCTTTGGTCATGCAACACATCAGGGAGAAAGAGCAGAACAAAATAATAAATTCAGCTACCCCAGAGACACAACTTCTGACCATTGGAGCACTTTGATGTGCACACAAACAAGTGCAAGGCAGATGCTTGGCTCTTCCACTTGCCAGCAAGCTCGGAGCAGATGGGATGGAGGGAGGATTCCAAAAGGGCTGCACATAAGGACAGAGATCCCCAGAGGTGCTAATAATCCTGATTTTCCTCTGTAAGATGCTGTTTGATCAATAACTTCACATCTGAGCAACTTGTAGGATGCAAAGCATCTTCTGCTGCTGGGTTGTGCTTAAAAAATGCCACTACTGAAAGCACTGGTACAGCAGCACTGAAGAAAGGTCTTTGCTGGCAGACAAAGTGAACTTCGGCAATAAAAAGTCCAAAAAAAAAGACAGGGGAATGAAAAAAAATATTTTAAAAGTACAAATTTTGTGAACAGCAGCTCCAAATGGCCACACTAGAACCAGCTGGGCGTGGAAATGTGGACACAAAGCACAAAACCTCACGTGGCTCCTTCACACACATCCCGTGCAGAGGCAAGGAAATAAAGGAGCTGCTTCAGATGTTGCTCAAGCACTCTCAGCATTTTCTCTGCTATTTTAATCATGTTTACTACAGTAATGCCTGAAGAGCCAACCATGGAGAGACTCATTTGATTATATCGAGGCATAGTTAAGTCCCCGCTTATTTTCTAAGCAGATGCTGCTCATGATTTTCCTGCTCATATTTGATCATTTCTTCAAATAACAGCTATAACTGAGAAAAGAATTGAGAAAACATTCTGTGACAGATTTTCATGTTCTGGATTAACTGGAAAGCATAATCTGATCCTGGAGTCGTGCTGTCGAGGAGTGATTTGACACATCACTTCCATCTAAGTGCTTTATTTCCTGCCTGGATGGGGGAGCAAACACTTTTCACTGGACATAATCACACGTGGATGTGAGGCACTGCTGTGCCTGGGATAAATTGCATTTTGCTGCTTGTGGACTTGCTTAAAATGCAGCACAGCTAAAGAAATGCAATTTTCCACCGCATTTTGGCACACATGGAAAGTGGTCAGGAGGGTGCTCGGGGCACCAGGTAAGTTCTGCATCAGATCCACCTCCCCTGGAGCTTTTGGGGGATTATTCAAACTAAACCCCAGCGGTGGCAGCAGCAGAGAAGATCTGATCTCAACAGATGACAAACCCCTTGCAAAAGGGCTGATACCGTGACTAAAATAGCTTTTAAAATCAACTAATTAATAAAAAAAAAAAAAAAAAAAAGCCAACCCAAAAATGAGCTAAAGATTTATGTTCCATCTTCCTCTGAGCTCTTTTCCTTCAGTGCATTAATCAAGCTAAAAGCAGGGCAGGGATGGTTGTTTGCATAAGCCGAGTCAATATATTTTAGCTGCTGCTGTTGAAAGCAAAAAGAATTATTTTGCAGGAACCGAAGCTCAAACATTATAATACATGCAAAAAAAGGCAGCCCAATTAGATTCCTTTATCCCCAGCATATGGCAGAGAGGTACATGCTATGCACTAATGTCTCTGCAGAGCTATTTTGGGATCGTATGAGGCTGCAATCTGAGAGGAGTGGTGACAGATCCACAGGCACTTTTTAGTTACATTCGTCAGGGATGCGCCTGGAGAGCTCCTCACAGCCAGGAACTTCACAGCCAGGAGCAGAAACTTCCCTGGTGCCTGTGCTCCTGAAATTTGCTGGAAAATGAGAGGGCAGTGGACAGCAAACTTCAGAGCGGGGAAGTGTGACCGGTTTGTTGGCACTTCACAAGCTGGGAGGTGACATCAGTGACAAACAGTGATGAGACCTCCCTTTATCTCTTCACGGAATTTTTTTGCCTGTAAAGAAAGACTTTATGCATTCAGGTTTAAATATTCAACTTTTTCATGCATTAATGTCTCTGCCTTAGTCTAAACTTGGTTGAAACTTTAATCAGCAGGGGGAAGGCGCTGAGCCCTCTCAGCGTCGGTGCTGCTTCCAACACTCACTGGAGTTTGACAGTGCAGCAGGATAAATATCTGAGGGATGGATATTCCATTTCCACAGGAGTAAACAGGTTCTTGCAGAGAGGCAGCTTCAAAGCCTTGCAGAAACCTGCAAAGGAGTCCGAGTTGCTCTGAAAACAACGGCAAAACTCACAGCGATTTCAACAGGGACAGGATTTCACCGTGGGGGCTGGAAAGAGATGTTTAAGATGTTTAACCCAAACCCTTCAGTGATTCCAGGATCCTCAGATCCTGGGAATTCAGCAGACAAGCCCAGAGGCTGACCTGTATAATCTGTGGCTGATAATCTGCAGGACAGACCTCATTTTGCTTTGGCAAATTTTTTTTCTGGATGGGGAGGAGAGGTCAAGATCAGTAGTGGCAGGAAGAGGATTCCAAGTAGGAATGGGCTTGATGGTCTTTATTTGATGATGGACACACAGAGGGTTTTTCCTTGTTCTATTTTGTCCTTTTCCTGATTATTTTGGCAAAGACAGAACTTTCCCTGCTCCTTTGTCACTTTTTCAATAGGGGAAGTCACGGCCCCTCTCAGGTCTCCTCTTCTGGTTGGGAACACATTGGGAAGGAAAACAACCAGATCCTGTTTCATCCTTAAATGAAATGGGTTCAAATACATTT
This sequence comes from Thryothorus ludovicianus, assembly GCA_013397245.1. NCBI lineage: Eukaryota > Metazoa > Chordata > Aves > Passeriformes > Certhiidae > Thryothorus > Thryothorus ludovicianus. Next base: position 31,596 of record VZTB01017799.1, on the reverse strand, counting down.
ATGGAATGTCATCCAGCTCACAGGAGATCTCAGGGGAGGAGAGGGGGAATATCTGCAGCTTGGGGTGATCAAGTGACAGAGGGGTGAGAGCAGAGACCCCCCCATCCTTCCATGGCTCTGGACACTCCCTCAGCCACCTGCCTGCAGCCAGGGATGGTGTTGGAATTTGGGATATAGAGGATTTTAGACTTTCTGTGTTAATAGGGAATGATTTATAAAAATATACTGTATTTGACCTGAGGCCCTGGGAAAACTGACTGACAGTATGGAGTCTGTGCATTTGTAGCTGAGCAACAGTGTGTTATATCACAGGGTGAGAAATTTAGAATTAAAGGTGGCTGGGTAAAATAATTTGTATGTAACAAGATAAATGATTTAGGGTATAGTCTTCTTCTTCTCCTTCTCCATTTTTACCTTGTTAACATAACATACAAAAACACTCACAATCAGCAAAACTACAACTTAAATAAAATAGCAATAAACAACAGAGTCCACACCAACTTAAAGTCTTGCACTTTTAATCCAAACCCTAAAGAGAAAAACTTAAAAGGACAAAGAGGTGGGGGCACGGAATAGGGACCTTTCCCATGGATCCCAAAGTCTGGGAGCAGGGATTATTGACAGAACAGGTTCTGTCCCTCCCAGAGCAGCAGCTGCACCCCAGCACATCCCAGTGGTCTTCTCCTTCTCCATGACAGGGTTATGGAGAGGACAGGGGGGGAATTTTGGCAGGTACTGAGGTGGGAATATGAGATCAATGACAGATCAAACTGCACAACAGTTCAGAAACAGTAAGAAGACATAAATCCCATTTGCTTCTATTAAATAATTTGATAATTACTCTGTCTCTAGAACTTTATCCCAGGGGAACAGCCCCAATCAGCCCAGGTGCCCCACACTGCACTGTGAGCATTTCTCAGATTCGTAAGCAAAAACAAAACAGTTAAAATGTGAGAAAAAGCCTCCTGTGTGAGCTCAGAGAAACAGAACTGCTCTTTTCCTTGCGAATGCAAACCCAGCTTTATCTGTTATTGATGCCAAGGAGTCGCTATCTGCGCATCCGTTTGATAAAAACATCACAACTTTAATTGCTAAATAATCTTGTACAAGGCAGGGTTATTCCGAGTGCCGCGTTCTCTCTCACTTCAGCTCCTCAGAGGGTACTTTCTGGAAGGATTTGCATGGCAGTCAAAGCATGCAAAAATTTATAAATACCAACACAGATGCCAACATGTCGGGAGAAATGTAGTTATAACATTTGAAAGCTGGGAAGAAATTAATGTTGATCCTGATTGGAACAGTCACTGTATTTGCAGTGTCTGGAGATAGTTTTTTTAAAAAACAAAAAACAAAAAAAAAAACCACAACAACATAAATTCCGTTTGTAGAAAATCCTCCATGTCCCAAACTCCATTTCTTGGCCCCAACATGACAATGTTACAGGAAGAGAAGAACAGTTTATTTTAAACAGTTCCAGGATTTAAGGCTGAGCTGACATAACTAATTTTTCCATCCAAACATTGCCGGCTCCAACACAGGCATCAGCTCCAAATCAGCCATCCTGAGAGCAGACAGAACTCATGTTCCTGCTGGTGGGATTGCACAAATCACCACAGGCTGAGGAAAAGCAGAGCCTCTCCCCAGGATCCTCTCCCCAAAACCTCGTGGTGTGGCTGCTTCAGACTTTCAATAATTCCTGGCTCACCTGAGGCTGCGGAAACTTCCNGTTGGAAATAAATGACTTTTGAAAGTCCCTTTCAATCCAAACCATTCAAGAATTCCACGAACTTTTATTTCAGCATTTCTAAACCCTTCCTCGTGTCATTAGAGAACACTTTATCACATTAAACTGCACTTGGAGAAACAGAATCACACATCTGGGAAAAGAAGTGGGAATTCTGAGCCCCAGTTCCCTTCCCAGACAGGTGAGGTTCTCTTTGGCAATGGGAATGATGGCAGGGCTGCTCTGCAAGAAAAGCATCCCCAGATCAGGGTAAAAGCAGCCAGACCTGCCTCCCACAGCCATCACAACCACGGGGGGGACAAGGGTTTCCCTTTTTCCATGAATTCAGTGCCATTGCCTTTTTCCATGAGCTCAGTGCCAGCAGAAGCAGGGACAGCTGAGCCAGAGCAGTGTCAGGACACATTAGGGCTCACCAGGGCTGCTCAGATTAAAGCCTTCAGGACTTTGTTTTGCTGGCAAAGGTGAAAACTTCGTTTAGCTTCCAGTGACTTCTCATCCACCCAAGAGATTCCCCTGGGTTAAACAAAAAAAAAAAAAAAAAAAAAAAAAGACAAATGACAAACACAAAGATTTAGAAATTTTTCACTTTATCCATTTCATCTTGGCTGTCAACACAGTCCCTCTACCATCCTCAACCCAGCTTTTAGGAAACGAGCTGCAGGTGACTCTGATGCACTGGATAAAGAAAAAACATCACAATCTCTCTGTTTTCAGTTTCATGTCTCCTCTCCCCAAATTTGCCCTAAACCAGGACAACTGGATAAAGAAAAAACATCACAATCTCTCTGTTTTCAGTTTGAAGTCTGTTGGAAAACCTGTAAATTTAGGTGTAAATAGTTTAAAATCATTCTGATGAACAGATTTAGGTGACACATTCTGCAGGGCAGGCTGAGACAGCCTCTGTTTTCTCTCCCATGTTAGGGAGAATTGTTAAAAAACTAAATAAAAAAAAAATAACCTGATAAACAGCTCAAGTTAGATTTGATTTTAGCCAAACGTGGGGATCAGGAATGGGAATTGCCTTTATAATTTGCCCTGGGCTTTGGAGAGCTCTGTGTGGATGGGGATGGGGATCAAGCCATGGAATCCAACCAGGGACACCAAGAATGACCAGGGACAGTCCCAGGGTGGGCTGAAACAGGGCTCTGGGCCATGGGCAGGAGCTGGAGGGAGCAGGGCCCCTCTAGAAATATTTTTTAATAAAAATCTTCATGAAAACTAAGATGCCTTTCCCTGGCTCCTGCCAGACTGGGGCTCTGGGCAGTCACTCAGCACCAAGCAGTGCCACCAAGAGCTTGTTCAGCAAAGTTTGTCCAAATCCATGACAACCTGCAGACCCTTTCTAAATGAAACAAGCAAATAAACCCAGAGGTTTCTGATAAATGCATTCCAAAAGGCATCCATAAAGATCATGGCTTTCACATTTTCACCAATACATCAATTTCTGTGTTTAAATTTAAAAAGCATGTGAAATAATGGAGTCTACATCTTACTTTGAAGATGTGTCCAAACAGAAATGAACTTTGCTATGCAATAGCAAGGGGTTATATATTGATTTTAGAGGCCAAGCTGTCCATACTTCTCTACAAACGTCACATTTTTCACAAAGGGTTTAATTCTATTTACATTGCATTAAAGATGGACAAATCAGGCTGGGCAAAACGTGCCAAAGCTGAAACAAATTTCTGAAAAAAGTTTGGTTACTTCTTGCCACACACATTCCTTATCCGTGTCTGATTCCAGGTATTAATCCAGAGCAGTGAAACCCTGGGAAGGTCCCTGCTCGGATGACCAGAAGCAGGAAGCAGCAAGTCACCGAGCTCAGCTTGGTCCTGAGCCTGAGCTTCGGAGAGAATTTGGGTCCAGATCCATTTCTGGGTGACAGCTCTGTAAACATCTTGAGCAAACACATCTGAGGAAGTGCTCAGCCCCTTCTGGCTGCCCTGGGAAGTTGAGCGACTTTGAAGAGGCAGCCAAAGTTTTGGGATCGTGTCCATGTCACAGAAGTTTGCGGCAGAGATCTGCTGGATGAAGTCCATCCTCATGATCGCACAGTGCTTCCCTTTAAAGAGCATCATCGCACCCCTAAGCCACCGAACATTCACTTGCTGCCAAACACTCCAAGGCACACACTCAAACCCTAAAAAGGAATCAGAAAATCTCGCCGCCCCGCTCGCTTCGTTTTCCCAAATGTTATTTTTTGATGGAACTCTTTGGAGCTCAGCTTTCCCCTCGGAACATCCTGGAGGACAGAGCAGCACATCCCCACATCTGATCGTCAGCTCCCGACTCTGAACCCAGAACTTGCTTTAGTGTGGCCATGAAATCCCTGCTACCCCCTAAATAAAGTTTCCACCTCAATAGCTCGGAGCCACGGTTCCATATGCTAAATGACACGAATAGCTTGCTCGTCTTTATAATTAACTTCAACTCTCCTGACTCCTCTGCCTGCTTGGTGGTGTTCGGCTGCTTCTCTCCAGCTTGGTGTGATCAGAACTGTGCAAATCTCTTTGGAAATTTCTCCTTCACCAAGGTCACCTCTGCTCACAGTCAAGCAGGAGACACTGACCCCCACTTGTTTTCCCACCTCACTCGGGATTCTCTCCTTCCCTGACACCCTGGCTCTCATCTCCATAAGCCAGTCCATAATCCATTTCAATGGCTCTTCTCCTGAGTTATTTTTAATCTTTAAAAGCCCCGTCAGTCTGTGGTGTCACAGGCAGACTCTTGTTCCTTTTTCACAAAGACTGAAATAAAGCACCTCTTCCCTTCCTATGTTGATAATTGTTGGTATTTTCAAAGACATTTGGGGGAATTTTTTTTTTTTTTTCCCTCCCTTTCACTCCAGTGAAGCCACACACAAATATCTGATTTCTCCCTTTTAATCTTTCAAAGAATCACAGAATCCCATCATGGTTTGGGCTGAGACGAACCTTAAAGCCCCTCCAGTGACCCTGCCACAGTCAGAGATACCATCCACCATCCCAGGCTGCTCCAAGCCCAGTCCAGCCTGGCCTTGGGCACTTCCAGGGATCCAGGGGCAGCCACAGCTGCTCTGGGAATTCCATTCCAGGGCCTCTCCACCCTCCCAGCCAGGAATTCCTTCCCAATATCCCAATATCCAATATCCCCCCATCCCTGCCCTCTGGCAATGGGAGCCATTCCCTGTGTCCTGTCCCTCATTCCTTGTCCCCAGTCCCTCTCCAGCTCTCCTGGAGCCCCTTTAGGGGCTCTGAGCTCTCCCTGGATCCTTCCCCTCTCCAGGTGAACATTCCCAGCTCTCCCAGCCTGGCTCCAGAGGGGCTCCATCAGCTCCAGGTGTGGCTGATGTTGGTCCCAGATCTGGATGCAGCTCCTCTGGATTTGTGCTCTTTCCCCTTCATGCTCTCCCTGAGCTCAACCTGCTGCTGAGGAAACCCAAATTCTCCATCTCCCCATGGCTCTGCATCCAGCTCCTTCATGGATCAGCACCATTGATATTTTCCCTGCTTTATTTGCTCATTGACCAGGAGTTCCTCAGGACAAGGCAGTCCTCAAAACCAGGGAATGAACGAAGGAATCACCAAAATTGGATTCAGCTTTGCCTCCCTTCCTTCCAATCCTTTCGAGCTTTTTCACTGAAAATATCCATTTCTAAGACACAACCTTCAATTTTATCATCTTCTTTGAATAAACTACATTTCTGGTTTCCTCTTGCTCTCTCCCCCACTTTCCCTTATGTCCTCATTCCCCATCCCTGAACTTCCTCCTCTTTTCAGCAGCAAATATGAGAAGAAGGGGGAAAAGAGGTGAAGTGGAGGCAAAACCAAACATTTGGAATATTTTCCCTTTAAAGGCACAAATATAAAGGCATTCTCCCCATTCAGCAAGAACAACAGAAGGAAAAGCAATTGAAAATATTCAAGAATTGTCACAATTTCCTCATTTTTAACCATCCCTAGGAAATAGACTGGAGCTATTCAGCTATGAGTACATTTCACTGAAGTGACACTTAACAATCCAAAAATATGGCATTTCATTTTGCATTTCTCTCTGAGCAAGAGATAATTTCATGTGTGGCTGCTGCAACAGCTGCACTGGTCCCCAAAAATTCCTCGTTTGAGATGAAAAAGAGGGTTAATCATGCCCGATTCAGGTTTTTAGGGTGTTTTTTCCTTCGGTTTAAAGCCAGACATTCACATTAAAAATTTTATTGAAATTAATTTTCGCTGACAAATGATATCCATATTGAAATGCCATTTTCTTTATCCATCTGAGGCCAAAGATGGATTCTGTTGCCACAAAACTGGAATCTCACAGCTCGGAAATCCCTGGGGAAGTGCTAGACACTGATAATTCCTGCTGCCTCCACATTTGGAGGTTAAGATCCAAGTTTAATCAATCCACTAAAAACATTGACTGGATCAAAATCCAGCTGCTGCTCTGCCAGGGGAAAAAAAAGTCCTTTCACCTGTTCCACAGTGGGATTTGTAGAATATTAAATCCTCCTCTTTTATTTCAGCCACTTATGCAGGCAAAGGAGGGAAAACCAGGGAAAATCTCAATGCAGACACAGCATCTCGCTGGCACAGCCAAGGAGGGATTTGTGGGGTGAATCATGGAATTATTGAGGTTGGAAAAGACCTTTTAGATCCTTTAATCCAACCATTACAAAACATTTGTCCATTTAACCATTAAAATGAGCCGTGTTTTCTTCTGGTTCTCGGATACGAGGTGAGGTGGAAGGGGCTGAAAAGGAAAACCCCACGAGGCCTCCCTTGGCCTGAAGAACCTCAAGGTTCATCTCAAGGTCTCTTTTATAGAAAAAAAAATAAATATGTGTTTCTAAATTAAAACAAAAAAAAATCTAAGTAAAGAAGTAAATATTCTCTGTATTTCTTAATAAATTTTATGTGTTGTAAACACCAATCTCAGAGCCACAAAGAGCAAGGCAGAAAGGTTCAACACAATCTGCAATGTGTGCAAAGTACCCCCTTTAACTCTGAAAAATATCCCCTTTAACTCTGAAAAATATCCCCTTTAACTCTGAAAAACATTCTCTTTTAACAGCACAAGAGATCAGCCATAAAGTTTCGCTTTAACCTTGTTTCCCTTCCATGCCATTTTTTTATTTACTTAGATAATATTAAATATTTGATGTCATAAAATGTGTTCTTGACCTAACAGATCTTTAAATATCTCCCTTTTCTGACCGATATCTGTGTCTCTGTGTGCTGGCCAAGTTCAAACCCAGTCTAAACAACTTCCTGGCTTCACTGTGCATTAAAACAGCTGCCAGCCCTGTGCTTTTTTGCTCTATTTCACAGTTCCAACTGCTCCAAAAGCATTAAATTTCCACTCATGTTTAGTAACAGGGACGTAAATACAAAAATGTTTCATAGTAAGAAGACATCCCTATATTTCTTGGTCCCTTATTGTTTAAACACATCACTAAACAGAGCAATACATTTAATTTCCAGTAGAATATGACAGGAATGTGCATTATTTTTGAGTAAGGGTATAACTTGATGTAATATTTAAGCAAAGATGGCTGCATGAAGATTATTTCCTGGAAATCAATATTCCACGGGGAAGAGCTGATGTCTCAAGTACATGGGAGAGTCATTGACTCCAGCTGCCTGTGACATGGAAAATAGTCTACATGGAGGCTGTTGGGGCTGGAAATAAAACTATGGGAATATGGATTTTGGTATGCATTATGGAGTTCACAATTGCAACACTCTGCTCGAGACAATCCCAGAAAATTAATGTCCTATACATTGCACACATCACTGCAAATCTACTCCGTAGAATCACAGGATCATTGAGGCTGGAAAAGAGCTCCAAGGCCATCGTGTCCCAGCTGTGCCCAAACCTCACCTTGTCCCCAGCCCAGAGCCCTGAGTGTCACCTCCAGGAATTCCTGGGACACCTCCGGGGATGGTCACTGCAAACCTCCCTGGGCAGTTCCAATCCCTGAGCCCCTTTCCATGGGGAAATTCCTGCTGCTGCCCACCCTGAGCTGCCTTGGCCCAGCCTGAGGCCGTTCCCTCTGCTCCTGTCCCTGTTCCTGGGATAAGATCCCAAATCCCCCCGGCTGCCCCCTCCTGGCAGGGAATTCCAGAGAGGGAAAGAGGGAGAAGATCCCTTGGGATCCTCCTTTGCTTCAGGCTGAGCCCCTGCCCA
>VZTB01017799.1:0-23251 GCA_013397245.1 Thryothorus ludovicianus | reverse complement strand
CCCTTCCCAGTTCCTTCAGGAATTCTCCAGTCCCTTCCCAGCTCCTTTCCCTTCCCTGGCCACGCTCCAGCCCCTCAGGGTCCCTCTTGTCCCATGGCTGTCCCCAGCACTGGAGGGCAGGGCACTGTCCTGGTGCCCCTTGCCCACCTGGGCACTCCTGGGCTCGTGTCCAGCTTCTGTCACAGCACCCCCAGGCCATCCAAGTGGCCCCATCCCATGGCTCCAGCCTGTCCAGATCCCTCTGTGGAGCTTCCTGCCCTCCAGCAGCTCAGCTCCCCACCCATCTTGGTGTCAACAGCAAATTTCCTGAGGGCACCTCCATTCCCTTGCCCACACCATCAATAAAGACATTAAACAGGACTGGCCACTGACCCTGGAGGTCACCCCTGGTGACCACTGCCCACCACTGCCCGGACCCAGCTCTCACTCAAGGGGACAGTGACCCTGTCCCAGCGTAGGCTGCAGCTTCTCCAGGAGATGCCGTGTGAAGTGTCCAAGGCTGTGCTGAAGCCCGGGTGGACACATCCACAGCCCGGTCACCTGGCCATGGAAGGAGCCCGTGGATGCCACTGCTCAATCAGCAAATTTTCCATAAGATATTGGTGATGTTTGCCAACGTTATTTCCATGAGATGGGAGCCTAAAATAGAGCAGTGGGTGTAGGCAAATTCTCCTCTGTGCTGCTTGCATCACAGCTGGAAGAGAGGATGAGGCAGAGGATGAGGTCCCAGAGTCAGGAATGTGACAGAACGGCCCAAGGCCAACTCTGAATTACACGCTAATTTTTTTTCTTTTCGTTAATTACAAACGTTTCTGTATTGGGAAAGTGGGACGAAGTAAATGTGTAATTAACTCGTTTGGGCAAGTCACAGCCCTCTGCTGAAAACTCCACCTCCTTTTATCTGATCCATCCACACCCTTGAGTGCCTGCAACGCTGCATGGGATGCGTGGGATTGCTCTGATGGCAGATTCCCAACTTTACATAATGTAAACAAAACAGCTCCGTTCAGCAACTCCTTGCCTCCCCTGTAAAATTGCTCCGAGACCCAGCAGTGCAAGAAAAATCAAGCTGTGGCCTATAAGGCAGAGGAAAAGAAATTAAATTACTTTTAAAAGAAGGTCTCTGGGGTGAGGGCAACACCAAAGCGGAGCAAATTCCAAGAAAGGGATTTTATGCTGTTTAAAAAACCCCAACAAACTCAACCAGCTGAATCCAAAGCTCCCCAGTGCCAGGGGCAGTGCTGGGAAGTCTGAACCCACAACTGGTTCACCACCAGTGGAAATAATATTTATCCCTCGCTCTCCAGCCGAGCAGGAAATTACACTTGGGAATCTGAAAGTTTTTAAGATGCTTTAAAAGTGCAATTAGGTGTTCAGGATGCCAGCACGGACCCTCCATGCTCAGAAATGGAGATTTGCAAAGGCAGGAGTCCAAAAATCTTGGGCACAAAGCTAATTTAATGTCTCTGTGGCAGCTCCAGCACTGGGACAGCAGAGGTAATAACAAAATTCCAGCGAGGATCCATCTGCTGAAGGGCTGCAAATGAGGATTTGCAGGGGTACTCCCCGTGCTGAGCCAGGCTGGGTTTAATTAGGGAGGTGTTAAGGCCCCTGAGTGGCAAACACAGTCACATCTCCTGGCTCTTCCCAGAGGCAAAACCGAGGGGATTCCAGAGCTTCCCCCCATTCCCTAAAGCTGAAGGCTGGTGAAGCAGCTCCTTCCTCCTCAGAGCAGCCCGGAGCAGATGGCTGGAGCTGGGTTTGGCGACCTCCTGAGTGACAGCAGGTGGAGAGAACTGAAGAGCAAGTCCTGGGGGATGCAGCAGGACCCGAAGGATTCCGTGCAGCAGCTGGAGGTGGCTTGGTGGGAAGGAGAGGATTCCTGCAAGCAGGAGCTGAATCTCTGTGCTAAACCTCTCCCAGGCAGCGTGTGCACGCTGCTGCTGCTCTGATCCCAGCAGAAACATCTGGAATCTGCAAACGGCAAAAGGAAATGTTCCCCAGCTGATCACTCCTCGCTCAGGATCTCTCCCTGGTACAGCTTCCATGTTTTCATGTCACCGCTTTGGCACTCTGAACATTTGTCTTTGGCACTTCAGATATTTCTGGCTGCTTTCTCAGCCCCTAGTGCTGGAAGAATTTTACCTAAAAAGTGAAGAGAAATTCATTTTTCCTTTCCTTTTTTAACTTTCCATAGTCTTGGCAGCAAACTGTGTCATGATGATGTTGGCAACAACATATTTGTGGCAGAAGGAAGAAAGAGAATCATAAAATATATGAAAGAAAAAGTTGACATTTTAATGAAATACCTTGTAACTTCTTGGAAAAAAGTTATTAAAATGCAGTCAGTTTATAGCTGTTTGTACAGATAGGAGGAGGAGGAGACTTGTTCCTGAAGCCTGTAATAAAAATCGCTTGTTACCCAAGAGTAATAGTGGCTAGAAATTATTTACAAAATTCATTGCTGGAGAGAATTTCAGACTTGGGACATTCTGGGCTTTTCTGAGTACTTGAAGATTGTTGGCACATGCCTGAGCATGGAGAGCAGCCTGACTTGTTCCTCAGAAGCAGGAGCAGAATGATGGAGCCTCTCCTGTTCCTTCCTGACGGCTACCGGGGCTGGCACTGGCTGCTCACACAGCTCCAAGGGAGTTTATCTCAAATGCTGCTCTGCCAGATCATGGAGTCAGAGAATATCCTGAGCTAGAAGGGTCCCACAGGATCACCAAGTGCAGCTCCAATGGTTGCCAATATTCCCAGCCCCTGCCAAGGTTCTGCCTGCCTTTGGAGAAGGAAGGATGCAGCTCTGTGGTCGCTCAAGCCTAGGGACTCCTCCTGCTTGTCTTCCTTCCTTCCATCCTTTGCATCCAGCCTCTGGAGCCACACATCTCATTCTAACATGTCAAAAAGCCCAGGAAAAGCCTCTTTTTGCAAAGCACGGTGGCTCTGGCATCAGCTGCACCATCTGAGGATAACAGAGCATCCACACCTGGATGTTCTTCACAGAAAAGAGCATTCACAGACATGGATTTATCAGGGGTTGAAAAGAAAGATTGGAGCACTGGGAGAGCTTTACTCCCATCTTTTTTCCCCCCAAACTGGGCTGTATGTAAAAGTAAAGTGCAATGAGTGATCACTGAACTGGTAAATACTTGGGCCAGTCAGCAATTAATGTTCAAAGCAGGACCTCAGGATCTCCCTGTTCCATAAAGGGATTTCCAAGCCCAAACCAACCTGCATGGTTTGGTGCCTCACCTCTCCAAAATGAAGTACAGGTAAATCTTGGGAAAATTGCACTTCCCATCCATTTTGGCTACAGCTGTAGGAAGGACAGGTGCAGCATTTCTGGATGGATTCTGACATTTTGATTTAATTCCAAACCAGATGAACTCCCTGCTGTGTTTGACCAGACTCCATGATGAAGAGCTGAGACATTTCTTACACAGTTTGATATCTTAAAGCAGAAAAAGAGTTTCAAATGGAAGAGCATGATTAGAATAGTAAGGACTGCAAAAATTCTGTAAAATAGAGTTTTTAACACAACTGAAATTTCTGCCCCTTTTCAGAATCAACTTTCAGCCCCAGCCCTTCCTTGCAGCATCACTCGCATTTGTATAACACAGATCAGGAGCTGGTGTGCTAAATGCAAACCTGGCAGAAAACAGAGAGGAACATGCAATCAGAGAGGAGCTTGCAGCAGGATCAGCTGCCTGAGCCATGCCACAGCTCCTGGGCAGGCACGTGAGCCCAGCCAGGGCTGCTCCCACTGCCACTTAGGGCCACTCTCATTATGTTTAATGAGCTTTAGTTTCAGCTCTGGCACAGACCTGGCAGTCTCTGCTGGGTCACACAATTACCAGGTCCTCTGGGAGTCCCACCAGGTCCCTGGTTGTGGCTCAGGGTCCAGCACTGCTGGTGGGGCTCCTCCCTGAGAGCTCTGGGGAGCACTCCCCTGCTCGAGGAAAGGAGGGGCTACAGCAGATCTGATTCTGCAGAAAGCTTTCTGCCTCCCCAAACAGGGTCTGGATTTAAAGTTCTGCAGGGCAGTGACTGTCCCTCACTGCTCAGGGGAGAGGAGAAAATGTCCCCAACCTCACCTGGGATACCAGAAATCCAGACAGACCAGCTTCTGCCACGAGGCTCTGATGTACAACTTCATCATGGAATCACAGAATGGTTTGGGTTAAAAGAGATTTTAGGGTTTATCTCATTCCACACCCTTATCCATGGGCAGGGACACCTTCAATTATCCCAGGCTGTTCCATGCCCTATCCAACCTGGCCTTGGACATTTCCAGGGATCCAGGGACAGCCACAGCTGCTCTGGGCAACCTGTGTTTCAATTTTATTATTAGGAGATAACAGTTCCAAAAATCATCCTTTTAAGATTTCCAGGATAATGTTTCTTCTACAGCCAGAGCAATGGAAGACCAGACATACAAATACTTCACACCAGGATAAAATATCCTCTACACTGAAGCAGCAAAGTGCCCACCCAGCACGGATACACTTATGGGATTCTGGGGATTGTGTTCCTGTTTGGAGCCATAAAAGCAGAACAGAAATAGAGCACAAAAAGCAGAACTCTGATCAATTATTGGCCCTGCAGAATCCAGACTGCTTTGGCAGATCAACTGAAAATCTCACAGCCTGGAAAAAGGCTCCAGTGACCAAATAAATTTTCTTTTATTGGCAGCTACTGATAAAGATTTCAAGCACTGGGGTGGATAGAGGGAATTTAAATGCACGTTGACAATTAAAACTCTGGGTCACCACCACGCTGTACTAATGCCAGTTTGGGAAGGTTTATGCTATTTTTCTGTCATTTGTGTTCTGCTCAAGACCTTTGTTGTTAATTATCACACAAACTTCAGTTAATAATCAATTCATGCCACAATTACCATATCAGTTCTACTGCCTAATTAAAAACTGGTGAGTGATTGGAATTCCAATATGGTGATACAGGCACGGGCTGCAATCCTAAACAAACATGAACATGAAGTCACTGAACAAAAGATTATCTAAGCTTTAATATCAACTGGAAAAACTCTTTCACTCTGGATCATTGACTTCCAGCCCTATTATTACATACAAATGCCCAATTTCTGCTAATTCCCAACGCTAATTCCTTTTAATCATTATTTTATATACATTGTGTTAAGGCTTTCCACTTGTTTACATTTGCATAATTATAGCAATTGTCTTGTAGGCTTCACTCTGCTGAAATCATTCTAATTTGGGATTTAGCCCATTTTTAAAGATTAGCCGGCTTCTGTGGAGCAGCATCTCTGGGATCAGTGTTTCCTGGATCTTGTGTGAGTCAGCCCAAGCACAAGGAGCAATTTGGAAAGCCCAGGAGAGGGACAGAGTGGAACAGCCATGAGCAGTGTCCAGCAAAGATGTGAGTACAGCACAGCAGGCAGAGCTTCTCTGGGACAGCCTCTCCTTCATGGATGTAGCAACCCTGGGAACACCACTCCCAAAACACTGGATGAGCAGCGCTGATTCCCCTGGGGAGCTACTCCTCTGAGGAACTACTACTTCCATTTACTCCTTGGTGCTTTTCCCCTCTCTCCTCAGAGGACACATGCAGTATTAGGTGCAGTTTTGGGCACCCCCAAGATAAGATGTTAAATTATCAGGGAGTGTCCCGAGGGGGGCAGTGAAGATGAGGAGGGGCCTGTGAGGGCTCTGGATCTGTTCAGCTGGAGAAGAGGAGCCTGAGGGGAAACTCATCCCAGTTACAGCTGCTGGTGGGAGGAAGAGGAGGGTGACCAGGACAGCAGCCAGGAATGGCTGGAGCTGTGCAGGGAAGGGTTAGGCTGGATTTCAGGAAAGGACATTGCCCAGGCTCCTCAGGGAATGATCACATTCCTGAGGCTGCCAGAGCTACTTGGACAGCACTCCCAGGGATGCTCAGGGTGGGATTTTGGGGTGTCTGTGCAGAGCCAGGACTGATTGGATGACCCTTGGGGTCCATTCCAACTCAGCATATTCTGGTTCACACTTTTTTTTCCCATGTTCCCACTAAAGCAGCTCCAGGCTGGAGCCATCCCCAGGCAGGGAACAGCAGTGAGGACTCACCTCTCTCCTCAACCATGGCCTTATCTTCCTTTAGTGCTCCTGTAATGCCTTGATCATCCATCAGCCTGACTGCTTCCCTGGCAAGCTTCCTGCCTCTGATCTGCTCAAAAAACTTTTTGTCAGTAGCTTTTCCACATCCAGTAAGTGCTCGGAACCTGCTTGGCTTCCCTTTTGCTTTTAAATTGAGAGGCTGCATTTTTTTTCCTTTAAAAAAAAAAAAATCACCAAACCAAACCTAATAACTCCTTTGTATGTCAGTTTATATTTTCTTTTTGGCATATCTTCCTGAAAATAATTATGTTGTGCATATTTGTGTTGAGCAGTAAAATAAGTTGTTGCCCTTAAAGCATCCAAGCCGCCTACAAATATATTCCCCTCTTAGCTGCTCCTTTAATTTCCTTTTAATTATCTTCCTCATTATTAGGCAGTTCCTCTGTAGGTGCATTGATTTTTAATGTATTTTTTTTCCCCCTCCTACAAGGATCCTCACTGTTGTTGTGACTACTCCAGGCTGGCTTTTTCACATGCTGGTTGAAGTGGATGAAGAACTGGAGTAACTGAGGAATTCTCCTTCCTTGTGCCAAGAGTTTTATGGCCACGGAGTGTTTGTGGAATGGAGGACCTGGCTGTGGCACTGTCACCCTGAGCAGGGACGACCCAGCTCTCCCTTCCTGGGTTTTTTATCATCCCTGTGGCTGTTTTATCACCAGGACCCTGAATTCTCCACTGCTGGGAGCTGATGTCTTGAGTTTTGGCCATCACTTCCTCTCTACTGTTTATTTCTATTTCTATTATTCTGTTTCTGCTCTTAGACTTCCATGATCCTTCCAACTCAGGATATTCCCTGATTCTCAGATTCTGAGAGCTTTCAGGCTTGTGCTGGTCACATAAAAGCACTCCCAGGGTTGGGGTTGATCTCAGTTTGTGTCCCCAGGTTTGTCACAAACATTTCACATTCTTAATGATTTCCAACCTGGGCTTCACCTGACTTTCTCCCAGAATAAAATATCCACGGTTTCTTCTTTTCAGGATGTTTTATCCTGAACTTTGTCCATATCTCCTGGCTTCCTTTCACTTCACCCTCTTATCTGTGTAATTATTAGTGCTGGGAGAGCAGAGCTCCTCTCTGCTGTAGGTTATCTATATTTCAAAAGCTTCTCATCCCAATACCTACCAGAGCCTTTTCTCTGCTTTCTGCCTCTCTCTCCCTGCCCTTTGAAGCATTTCAGCTCCCTTTCATGTGCTGCCAATCCAACTTTGCTCCTTCCATACCTATGCTCTGAAATATGCTGCTGTACACACGCAGATGAGATAATCTGCAGCTTATTAAAAGCAGAGCTATCAAAAGACCATCAGCAGCGCTCAATAACACGAGGCAGGGGCCCTCAAATTTTATGCAAAGGAGATATTAAGAAGTTGCTCCTTTGAGAAAAGGGATGAGCTGATGTTTGGGCTGTGATCTGCTCTGAGTAGGGTGTGATTTAGGATAAAAACACAGAGTGACAGCTTAAGGATGAAACCCCATCATGTTGCCTAAACATTCTTAGACATGTAGATGGGCATTTTCTCCATAATCACTCCTGGAAATAAGTATCATTTTCCCTTCCCATGCTGTAACAAATTGAAGCATTAAACTGCGTGGTGTTTGAGTCCTGACTGGGTTTTCTTTGCTTTTCCCAAATAAATAAAAAATGATTGCTGCCCGTTTCAGTTACCTGTTCCTTGCCCAAACATCTGCTAGATGGTTTAGCCTATGAGAGATAGGCCAAAAAATGAGCCTATATCCACTTAAGGTTTATTTTATCTTATTTCAGGAGCAGAAGAGCAAAAAGGGGAATTAACTCTTTGCTGGCTGCCCATGTCTAGAATGAGTAAATCCAAACAAGGCTCTTCACAGCCCAGACACAGCCCTGCACGTTCCCTCCATGTGTCACAACGCCTTTTAAAGCCACTTTAAATGTAAGACCTCTGATAAGCATAATTTCAGTTATCTGGGACTCAGAGGCAAGGGGGGGAAAAAAAAAACCTCAACTCTTTTTGCATACAAAACAGTCCTCAATAATTTTTTCAAAACAAAACATCAAATGAGTCGGTTCCCTCAGATGTTGCAGATGAATGCAGTTGTCACCCTGCCAGTGTGGGAGGATATTTTCCCCAAGCCTCTGCACGAGCAGAACAAGGGGATGGGTCCTTTGCAGCCCCCAGCCCTGCTGTGTTTGTGCTCACCAGGCTGAGCTGAGTCCCCTTCCTCCCCTCCCTCCCTGCAGGCCCGGAGCACATCAGCCTCTGTCACTCATCCAGCATTTTCCCTTCCCTTCAGCTCCAGGCAGTGGCAATTTGTGTGGGTGAGGGAGGAAAGGAACCCTCTAATGGATTTCTGCAGGGGGGTAATTTTTTTGGTTTTTTTTTTTAAATCAGGATCTTTGGGAGGTGAGCAGCTGGGAGAGGTTGGTAAGGGGTGGAGGACCAGGAAGTGCTCCAAGGCACAGGACAGTCCCACACAGCCCCAGAGCTGGAGATCCCTTCCACATGAAAAAATAAAAAAATAAAAAAAATTGAGCCAAATAATCTGTTCTTTTTGATTTTTTTCCATGTGAATGAACAAAAGTAAAATTCAGTGGCAGAGGGTGCCCAGAGAAGCTGTGGCTGCTCCATCCTGGAATGTCCAAAGCCAGGCTGGACACTTGGGAGAGTGGGAGGTGTCCCTGCCCATGGCAGGGAATGGAAAAAGATGATCTTTCAGGTCCCTCCCAAACCCAAACCATTGTTCTGTGAAAATTTTCCACTAAATTCTGTCCAAAATTCACATTTCAAAAGTGAAAAATAAAAAACAGCCATTAACTTCATTTCTTTTTCAGTTTTCCCCAGCTCTAAGGCTGAGTTCTAGGAATTATCTCTGTGATTCCAGCAGAAGTCTCTTCCTCATGATCAGAAAATGATTTCTGAAAGAAGGATATAATGATGCAAATGAATCAATTTGCAAAAGGTCTGCTCTGATACTGAACGTACATAAAATATACATGAGCTACCCTGAATAGCAACTGTGCAGTTAGGGAAGCAATAAGTGTAATTATCATCCTGGATTACTTAAAATACAAATTGGCATCAAATTCCAGTAGCCAGTACAAGTGCAATGACAATTTTGGTTACACATAATACTTTTTTTGCCTTTGAATGGGTGATAACAAATAAATGCAAAATGCAAACCATCTTGGTATGAAGTAAATTCTAATTTAAATATGATCTGTGGGACTGCAGCTCTTGCTCTTTTTAGGTTTTTGGGAACAGTTCACTGTCCTGCTTTTGGGGGAGAAGGGGAAAGGAAGTAAATTCAGGATTAATTTGCATGGATTATTGTTAGATCTCAATTTTGAAATTTATGTGGATAAAGTATCTTTAAACAATGATTACCAGCACAAGCAATTAAACAGAAACTCAGACTCCCAGACTGGTTTGGGATGGAAAAGACCTTAAAACCCATCTAGGGGCTGTGATTTTGGGATTAAGGGCAATGCTCACCACAGCTGCATCATAGCTGCCCCTTCCAAGGAGGATTCTCAGCAAACAATGATCTGGCCAACATCAATAATTAAGAGATCGTGGGAAGATGTTAAAATGCCATCAAAAATCAGGATTTGCTCTGCAAACACTCGTGTCTCACCTTCCAAATGCAAGGAGCACGTGCACAAGCTGCATCCCAAGGATGGCTATTGCTGGAGATAAATATTATGATCTTTAATTATTATTCCTTGTACACCACTGCAGTTATAACATCTGCTTAGTTTGTGCCTCCGTGGGATTCCTCTGAGCTGGGCAGAGAATGTCCCCGTGGTATTAATTACTTGCAAATCACCCTGAGATAACAACACTTCACCTTCCAGACAGAAATCCTAGAGAATTCCAGAGCTGGCTGCCCTGGGATCAGAACTGGTCACAGAAACCAAAGCTGGAGAGTTTCTGCCAGCTCAAAAACTCACAGAGAGCTCCCAGCTCTGGGGGACTTTGTCCCCAGTCTCAGTCTCAGGGAGAATCCCTCACGGAGCTCGCTCAGGCTGGAGCAGTTGCACAGATTTGAAGCCATCAGGCTGCTCTCGATTTAGGAAAGTTCTGCCCCTCCCACCTCAAAGTAAAATACGAGGAATCGCAGACTGTGAAAATGGGAAGGATTTGAGATGGGTAACTGCAATCTCGAGTTTCTGAAATGCAGCAGCACAAGCTCGGATCAACTGAGGCTTTTTGGAGACATGGGAGGATCAGCCCCATCCACAGAGCCCCAACTTTCTGGATCTTGACCCTTGGAATGATGGACAAATTGGGATAATCACTTTAACCAGTGCCCTGCTCGTGGGTCACTCAGCAATCCCACCCTGGGAATGTGCCCGGGGACCTCCCCAGCTGTGCCCCTAAACCCCAGAGCCAGAAAATTCCCACCTGCACAAAGCTCAGCACCCGCAGAAATCCCAGCAAGACAGGAATTTGGGAGAGGCTGAAACGTGGATCCTGCTGTGCTGGGAGGTGATGGGCAGCTCAGCAGGGAACGTTCCTCAAAGGGATGGTTTTGTCCTAGAAAGCAAAATCCCTCCTTGGCCCTTCCATCAGCCCTGCTCAGTTTGGGATTTGAGCAGTAAAGCAGCAGCTTGGCCCTTCCACACACAAACAGAACAATTCCAGAATGCTGGAGGATTTCTGAGGGATTTCTGCTGCTGTTCTTTCTCCTCGTGCCCGTGTCTCAGCAATATTGAAACCCCGACGGGGAAAGGATGAAATTCATTAAATGCCTTGTATAAATCATGGATTGTTTTGCTCCCCGGCTGACTAAGAAGTTAAAAAATAAATGAGTGTACTTTGGCAGCTCTGCACGTGGGTATCACCTAGTTCTGAATAATATTTACATGATTTAAGAACGGGCCAGTCCCTTGAACTGAAAATGTGAGTTTAGTGTTGAATTAAAGAGGACTAGAAATAATTAATGCAGACATCCTGAAACAACAGGATGAAGGGCTAATCCTGCCATACTTGGAATTATAAAAAACTAAATCATTTTATGTAGCTGTCAAACCAGTTTACTCGGGGGGTGAAAGAAATGCTGATTTTTTATTTTCGTCAGTTCTATACTTTTCACTTGAATATAGGTCAGAGGTTTGAGTGCTGAATAGCAGGTGATCAGAAAACGAGTTGTTTTCTAGGATAAAACTCAGGCAGTAGGAAAAGTTAGAATCTTCCTCCATTGTCTGCTCTCAACTCCAACATCTGGAATGCAAAAGCACTGAAAGCACAGAATTTGGATTTTTTTTTTTTTTTATGGTGCTCCTCTTTTCAACTTTAACTCAAACATTGTTTGGCTTCTTACTTCTTACCAGGACTTCCCAGGTGATTCTGGGAATAAATGGAGGATATTTCCTGCTCTTCTGTCAGCACTTCCCAAATTCCCTCTCTCTCTCTGGGCCCTTGTGCAGCTCCTGCTCATGCTGATATTGCAAGTCCAGGCCTGTGCATGATTGTTGTCATGAGAGGAAATATTTCCTACCAGCTACACGATGGGTTGGGTCACGATGCTCCGTGCTGGAAGTGTTCCAGCCAGGCTGGATGGGGCTTGGAGCAGCCTGGGACAGTGGGAGGTGTCCCTGCCATGGGACAGGGGTGGCACTGGATGGGCTTGAAGGTCCCTTCCAACCCAAACCAGTCTGGGATTCTACGATGTTATAATTGAGCTGGATGGGAATGTTCTGTTAAATAGATTTTTATTTAAAGAAAATGGAAAAAAGATAGAAAATTGAAAGTAAAATTTTCATTCTGCACGACATGGAGATTTTTCTGATTGGGCCAATAACTCCAATTCCCAACCTGTTTTATCTTGGGCAGGAAACCATTTCCAGCCAGCAAAAGACCCAGTGTTTCCTTCTCAGTCAGTTCTCTGCTGGCTGCTGCCTTCCCAAGCCATCCCTGAGACCCCAAACTTGAATTCTCCACCCAAATTATTTGGCCACTCTGACAAACTTGTGCAAGGTGGGTGCCTGAGTGACACACCAGCTACAAAGCTGAACCTTGGCTTTGTGAAGGCCAATGGCTCATTTGGGATGGGAGTATCCAACCCCACCACCAAGTGGGATATTCTCCACCAGGAACACGAAATGTAAAACTCCCTGCACGTGTGTGGAGCCATCTGGCACCAGGGCTGCAGCTGGAACACGCAGAGGCAGCCAATTGTCATCACCTGAGCTGCCAACTCGCAGCAAAAAAATAAAAAAAATCCAGTCAGGCTCTTTGCAGCCAGCAGGAATATTTGTGTGCTGTGGGGAAGGGAAAACAGAGCGAGAAATCTCCGAGGAAAGCCTAAAACAGGAAATTAAGAAAGGCCCTTTAACGATGCACATGGATTGGAAAGGAGGGAAGGCAGGACTCAGCACATAAAGCTCTTTCATGAAAATGGGAACTGGCTCGTGATGCAAAGAATAAAAACATGGCTTGTGCTGGGAATGGCAAAATGGAACGGGGAGCTATAACCCAAAGTCTCACCATGCCATAATTCAGGTGCTGCAGCTGCAGTTTGCCTTAAAAAAAGTGAATTCCTCGCTAACAGAGAGCAAGATTTCCAATTTTCCTGCGAGAGCTGTTGGATGCGTGAGAGGCTTTGTCAGGTTTGTGTCGTAACCACGAAGATAAGCACCTGTTGCCTGGGGAAATAAAACCATTTCCTACCACCACGACGTTCCACACTCACTGAACGGAGCAGCAAAAGGCAAAGAAAAAGTGAGAAATTGATGTGGTAACTCAGGGCTCGTTGAGTGGCTGGTTAAAAAAAAAAAATTGGGAAATACCAGATTGGCTTTGTGTAAATGAGGAAATGAAGAGAAACCCAGAAAATGAGGCTATTTTTACCTCATAAAACTAACCGACAGCAAGAGGAAAGGAGATTGCTAAAAGATACATTTTTTAAAATGCTGTTTATGTTTCTGGCCATCTGAAATGATCCCCCTTGATTTATTGGTGCAGGATATATTGCTGCAGCAGCTGAAGTGATGATAATGGCCCAGGAAAAATGTTGATGCTGTTGTTTGATGATGGATTGAGGCCCCACGGCCCCAGCGTGGGGATTTGTCAATGTGAACTTTGCAAATGATGCTCCTGCAAGTCTGTAAACAGAGAGAAGTGGAGGAGAACTGCCAGCACCTCCCACTGCTGAGGTGCACGAGGATTCCTTCAGAGGGATGCTTCAATTAGGGATGATTAATTGCAGTAATGACCCACACTCATACAGAGGCTGGTGGGGAGGTCAACGCAGCCATCCCAGCCTGAAATTCCTTGTAATCCCAACACCACCACTCCACCAGTTCCCAGGGTTTTATTTACCAATCAGTTGCCACAATGATGTGATTTTTCCAGTTATTTATTCTCCCAGTTTGTTTCATCTACTAAAAATATTTGGCACCTTTGCATCCCTCAAAGGGAAATTCCTTGATCTGGGTAAATTCCAATTGTTGTGTCCTAAATGTTGCGTGAAAAAAGTGTCACAAACATTGATAAAGAAGGATGTCTTGCCACAAATTGATCCAGTCCGTGGAGTAGGACTTATATTTTTTTCACTTTACATAGTTGTAAAGCTTTTTACTAAAGGTACAGAAATGAAAAACCAACGTCAAAACATCGCGTTTGCCAAAGGACGAGTGAAGGATTGCAGCCATGCGACAATCCTTGAGGACTCGGGAGCCAAGGCACTTGTCAATCTGCATTTCTGGAATTTCTGCCCCTTCTTCTCAATTATGGAGCAGGGCTTTAACACACGGAGCCCGTGCCACTGCTGGTGGTGATCACTCCGCTGAGCAGAGCCAGGGCCAACCCCCAGCTCCCACGCTCGCGTCACGGCGCGTGAAGCTCAGCTGTTGTTTTTATTGATGCTGGCAGACAAAAGGGTAAAAATAATCATCAGAAGTGCTACAACAAGACAACAAATAAAGGATTTGATAATTGTGGGTAGAGCTGTCAGATGGATGTTGGAGCTGCCAACAGATGAATGTTGCGTTTCGGTGTGCAGAGACCCTTCGCGTGTTGTCAGGCTTCACAACAATGCAGATTCAAACAAATTAATGAGGCAACAGAATATGAGTTTCTAGCTGCTCCTGTGGTGCTTTGGATCAAAGCTCTGTGCCCCAGGAAGACAAGGTCGGGGTGTTTTCTGGGTGTCACAGACCCCCACCACTGACCTGTGCAAATCACTCTCTCCATCAGAAGGCAGCAAAATGTTTGGATGCAAGTTCAGGTCCCAGAAACAACAAGCAGGAATTGCTCCTTCCTCAGCTGGGGAGTCCTGCTGGGCTCTGGGAGCAAAGCTGATCCAGCAGATTTGTGCTGCTGGAGCACAGAGGTCCCAGTGCTCCTCTTCCCTCCCTTCCCTGCAGCCTCCAGGAGGTCCCCCATGAACCAGGTCAGCGCACGAGCCAGAGAACTCCAGAGAAAAGAACTCTCTGCCAGGTTAAAACCACAAGAGAAGGATCTGACAAGGGCTGGAGCAGGGAAGGTGGAGGGAGGAGAAGAAGGGGAAGGAAGCAGGACCTTTCCTTCCTGAGGGGACAAGCTGCAGGAGCCACATTCCTTTAAGCTGGGCAGCCCACGGGGCTGACCTGACCTGCTCCAACACATCTCAGCCAAGCCCTGCCTGTTATTGCAACTCAGGTGTCTCTAAATAGTGTTCAGTGCACTGTAAAGACATCATCTGATGGGGAAAAATTCCACTGACCCATCTTCACCCACACCCTCGGACACCCCAGGTGTCCCTACCCATGGCAAGGGGTGGGAAAAGATGAGCTTTAAGGTCCCCTCTGACCCAGCCAGTCTGGGATTCTCCAATTCCCTGATTTGTACCTCAGCTTATGAGAAAGACAAATATATTTCACCTCCTTAAAAGGAGCAATCCTTACAGAACCAGGAGTTTCTAAGCAATGACAAATGGATTAGCAGAATAAACAGCAGAAAGCCCCAAAATTGGTTTTCCACGATGGGAAGGAGAAGTGGAGAATCAGCAGAAATTATTCCATACCTCAACTAAAATCTGACATTCAGGAAACTAAAGCAGAGCAATTAAGTAAAACCCAAGAAAGGCAGAGGAGCTCCTTCTGCCAGGCCCAGGTGGGATGGGAAACAACCTGCCCTGTGATTTGGGCTCCCCAAATTTCCTCTCATTAGCCATGGGAAAAGCATCCCTTGCCACCAAGTGTCCTGTGGGGCCACACTGGGCCGCAGTGGGATGTGGCACATTGGGACACCACAGGAGAAACATCACGGCACAGCTCAGGCAAACAAAGGGTGGCACCTCTGTGCTTCCCTGGATTCCCAAGGATTTTCACTCTGGAAAGGGAATTGATGCCTTAAGTTTTAGCTTTTATATTTTTCAGATTCTGGGCTGTTTTTTTGGGCAGTTTTGGGTTTCACATTCAGAGCTGCTGAGCTCTCTGCACAGAGCAGGGACACAAAACAATTCCTGCTCCAGCTCAGCACCAAGGACAACTTTCAGCCCGATAACAAAACCAAGGGTGAACGGAGAAGGAAAACCAAGGAGGATGGAGCTGCATCAGCTGGGGCTGGAATTGGACAATGAACTGCAATGTGCTGATGGGGCAGAACTCATCAGAGTGTGGGACCTCGGGATCATTTGTCCATTCTGTGCCCATTTTGGGGTTTATTTTGAACGAGGCCCAGCCCTTGCACTGCCCAGGTGTGCCCAGTGAGGCATTTTAATAAATCCGTGCTTTATCCTGTTGCTCTGGCTGCTCTCTGGTCCAGGTGAGCCTTCAAAAGGCATCAGAACAGCACCTCAGCCTGTCAGAAATCCCCTGGTCAGTTCCAGCATCCAAAGGTCCCTGCTTAGAAGGTCAAACTCAGGCTGCTGACCCAAAAAATCCCCTATTTGCAGCCTTAAACCACTCCGGAGTTACTCCAAGATTTTCCTAGGCACCGATAGGAATCTTTTGCTTCTCTTTTGGAAAAAATCAAACGAAAATAACACCGAATTAATTTGAAAGGAAAAGCAGCCCCCATTTCCATATTACCTGCCATGCAGGAAGTGGCTGTTTTTTACTGCAGGGAGCGGGGAGCCCGAGGATAAATAAACAAATAGGCACAAGGAAGGAGAGGAGATGAAACACAGAGGGCTGGCTGGATAATACACCCAAAATATTTAAAGGAGGCGCCAGGGGAGGCTCTGCCTTTGAGCTGGAGCACAATTAGCTGGGAGGAGTGGCACCTCAATTACTGATGGGGTTACCCAAGGCGGGCAGCAGGATCCTCCCTGCTCCCTTCCGGAGGCATCTGCACTCCCTTCCCCTGCCAAAAAATCCTTGGCACTGCTCTGCAAATCAATGGCAAGGAAAGGCTCCGAGGAAGGAGCAGAGGGGGCGGGAGGAACCTGAGGTGAACAGCAGAAGATGAAAGAAAAACGAGGTTGAGGAACGGCTCAGATAAGGAAAAGTGCAGGAAAAACTCAAGAGGCTTCCCAGGTGTTCTCATGAGGCTTCTCCCACGGGGCAGAAATCTCCCTGCTGGCTTCTCCCTGCGGATTGTTTTGTTGTTTTGGGTTTAGGTTTGGGGATTTTTTTTCAGTTTTTGGAGGAGCAGGGCTCATGGGGTAGCAGGCAGCAGATAGGAGAACAGCACTTTTTAAGTTATCTGCAGAGAAAAGGGGAACCCTAGGGCTCAGTGTGAAGGAAATAGGGGTGGCCTGAGCCACTCCTCACAACTGTCACCTACGGAATCATGGAACATCCTGATTTGAAGGGACCCACAGGGATCATCAAAGTCCAACTCCATTAATCTCCTCCTCCATCCCTAACAAATTCCAAGCTTTTTGTCTTTATAGTAGGGCCTGGGCCCTTAATGCTGTTCAGGTTCCTTACAGACCATATTATATTCAAATTAACAGAGGTGTTTGGCTCTTAAAATTGGCTTTATCATTGAAAAATGTTACATTTCTGAATGCACTGAATTTTAGATTTTAAATTTTAGATTTTATGCCTAGATCTGAAAGACTCTTTGCCATCTGGAGGTCAAGTGGTAACCCATGTGTTCATACCTCCTTACAGACTTGCCTGAGAAGAATTAAAAAGTTAAACCTTGATGTACATGAGGATAAAGCAGACAGTATTTTTTAAAGATCTGCTCTGCTTCCTTTGGGATGTGGAATTTCAAAGGTCATTCAGTCAGAACTTTAACCACAGAATCCCAGACTGCACTGGGTCGGAAGGGACATTAAGCTCATCCCACACCTCCCACCATCCCAGGCTGCTCCAAGCTCTGTCCAGCCTGGCCTTGGGCACTTCCAGGGATCCAGGGGCAGCCACAGCTGCTCTGGGAATTCCATTCCAGGGCCTGCCCACACTCCCAGCCAGGAATTCCTTCCCAATATCCCACCCATCCCTGCTCTCTGGCAGTGGGAGCCATTCTCTGTGTCCTGTCCCTCCAGCTCATTTTAAAGACTTTTTCTCCATTTTTCCTGTTGGCTCCTTCAGGTTCTGTAAGGCCACAGTTAAGTCACCCATTCCCTGTGTCCTGTCCCTCCATCCCTTGTCCCCAGTCCCTCTCCAGCTCTCCTGGAGCCCCTTCAGGCCTTACAAGGGGCTCTGAGCTCTCCCCAGACCCTTCTGTTCTCCAGGCAATCCCAAATCTCTCATCCTCCCTAAGTACATGGAAAAACCTTTTCCTTCCCTGCTTTGTACCAAAAACATCCCAGAGCACGCAGGGCACCACTGCCACACTCAGAGCCGAGAGAGGCTCTGCTGCCTTGTGAACCCACCCAGGGTCAGGCAGGCCTGATCCCCCCTGCCCAAGCTGCCCTCGAGTGCCATTAACGAGCCCTAATTGATCATCCCATGGCGGGCTGATAAATCCCAAACGCTCCAGTTCCTTCGGAGCAGCCGCGCAATTCCCTTGGCGCCGCCGCAGAGCCAGCCCTTGACACAACGATTTACTGACAGTGCCAGTCACTGTCTGCCCGTGGGACTGCCTGGCCATCCTCTCCTGCTCTCCTGAGCCGTGACTGCTCCCCTGCAGCACCGCAAGCAGCTCCGACAGACAGCGTGAAAATATCCTGACAAGTTCAGCTCCTTTAACCCCCGGAGCGCCAGCATGGGCCCGTCCCGGGCTCTGCAGGGATGGACAGCAGGGCCTGGGAGCTGCAAGCTTGGGGACACATGCTCTGGGACTTGAAGCTTGGGAACACATGCTCTGGGGACTTGAAAAATTGGGAGATTCGTAAAAAAAAACACTCTCAACTTTTCCGCTTGACTCCTGAGTTGCCAGGGAGGGGAAGTGTGGGAGATTTCTGGCTTTTTTTTTTTTTTTAATAGTTTGCTTGAGGTTTTTCATGTTCTCGAATTGAAATTAGACAAAAATCTGGGGATTTAAGTATTTACTTAGGCGTTTATTTAACTTAATTACTTTGCTCAACAGTAAATATATTTTTCCCTGTGAAATTGCTATTCCAGTCAATAATATTTTGTTCTGTGTAATGTAGTGAAAAGACAATGGGGAATGGTTTCCCACTGCCAGAGGGCAGGGTTAGGTGGGATATTGAGGGGAAATTCTTCCCTGGCAGGGTGGGGAGGCCCTGGCTCAGGGTGCCCAGAGCAGCTGGGGCTGCCCCTGGATCCCAGGAAGTGTCCAAGGCCAGGCTGGACAGGGCTTGGAGCAGCCTGGGATGGTGGAAGGTGTCCCTGCCATGGCAGGGGTGGCGCTGGATAAATGTTAGGGTCCCTTCCAACCCAAACATTCTGGGATTCCATGATGTTTGGAATTGCATTCGTCCAGCCTCAGGCTCCTCTCCTGTGCTCCATCTCCAGTAGGATCCATTCATGGACAGAGCAGAGAGGAGGGAATTGCACTGGTCCCTTTTTGGGATTCTGGCCAGGTCCTATCCAAAACAAGCAGAGGTAACAACCAGCCCATGTTGGGAGTTTTGAATGCCAGTCTTTAGGGAAAACAATTATTTGGTGGAACAGAACCTTCCCCTCATTTTCCTGGCCAGAGGTTGCACTTTTAAACCATCCCAGATGTCCACACACAACCAAAGGCATCAAAGCATTAACACAAACTGGATGAGCTTGCAGAGCATTTCATCCCTAATTTTTATTTCCCTCTCAGTATTGGTAACATCCTTTCATCCTGCCTAACCCTCATTTCTAATTTCCTGCCTCCGGGACTTTGAGGTGTGCTAGAACTGCAGGAAAAGTTGTGCTGAGCTCCACAATGCCTTGATCCCTGCTCTCCATCTTCCCTCTGATATCCTTTGGTAAAGCCAGTGGAAGGCACAGAGTGGTTGAACGGTGCCAGTGAATGGAATCTTCTGCTAATTGGCCTTAGGCTGCAGCAGGGAAACCTTTCTAGATCTCCCTCTAGGCAAAGAGGAAAAAGGAATATTAGATCAAAACTGAGCTGAGCATGTACAAGCTGGTGCTGTGGCTAATGCTGGAGGATGGCAGAGGTCCAGACTGTGCTAGGAGAGAGATTCCAACCCACTTTGAAATCTTCCAGTGGAAGCCTTCAGTTGTAGCCCATAAACACCCCCAGTGACAACCCACAGACAAGCCAGAAGATTAGGAGAACACAGGTAGGATAATTAATTTCACACAGGCACCAAAGCTCTACGAGAATTTGGAAAATTAATGATTTTTTCATGTTCATGTGGCTTCCTTCCCTTGCTCCAGTTTTCCCAAAACTTGGGCATTGAACACACTCTTGCAAATAAATCCTTTTAACCACCAAGCTGCTGCAAACCAGGCACAGAAAAAGTAAAAGAAAAACAAGGCAGGGGCCACAGAGGTGGATTTGGGAGGAATAATTAGAAGCATTTCAATTAAATACACATAGTGAAGCCAAGCAATACCTATGGGCAATATATCTGTCAGCACACACGTGAGGGATGTAAACAGAAAGAATGGCAAGGAAAGATTTAGTGCAGCTCACGGGGCATAGCTGGGAGTGGTGTGATTAAATTAAGAAAGATAATTCAGGTTGAATTTGAAGAACAACTTCCTGGCAGTGAAAGGTTTCAGCTTGAAACACGCTCCCAAGTCTGCAGTTAATCCCCACTCTTCAAAACATGACTGGGCAAGAGCCCTCGTACCTGCACAGTGGGGAACAGGGCAGCTGCTGCCAGAGGATGGATTGGGAAATGAAAAAAGCCTTTAATTTCTTTAATGTCTGTGGATGTCCCAGTGGGGACAAGAAAACAGAGAAAAAGAGCCAGATGGGATCAGAGAGGCAGACCCGTCCTAAAGTCGGAGTCCACTGGAATTCTTGGAGAAGGTAGTTTAGTGTTAATGTAAAAGAAATAAAATTGATGCCAGGGAGAGGGGTGAAAGTCCTGGATGGAGCTCAGCATAATTTATTATCAGAGAGCCATGGAAGGGTTCAGGTTGGAAAAGCTCTCTAAGATCCATGAGTGGCACCATTCCCCAGCACTGCCAGGGCCACCAAGACACACGTCCGTGGTTTTTGACTCCAGGGATGGTCACCCCACCTCTTCCCTGGGCAGCTGTGCCAGTGCCTGACCACCCTTCCATGAAGAAACTGTTCCCAGCATCCAATCGAAACCTCCTCTGGCACAACCTGAGGCCATTTCCTCTCCTCCTGAGGATATTCTTTCCCTCGAGGTTTCCGAGCAGCCTCAGCCCATGGCAGCACCTCCCTGGTGTTCCACGTGTTTGGGTTTTTTTTAACTCTTCCAGCAAGCCTCAGACACAGAGCTGAGTGGCACAACTGAGGACTCAGCCTCACTTTTCCAGAGTCAATCCAGCAGGAATGTGTGGATTCCTCCTTCTGCCCTGCTCTGTTCCCTGCTCCATCCTCCAGCCAGCTTGTCCCCATCCCCTCTCCCCACCACCATCCCAGCCAAAAAAAAAAAAAATTAAAATTAAAAAAAAGAAATGAGACTTGCTAAATCTCATTATCCTGCTACAGAAATTAAATCAACTAAGGAGAGGCAAACTGAAGAGCTTTGCCCAAGGTTACAATCATATTCAGAGGCAAAGCCAAGACTAGAGCTGGAATCCTGCTTTCTCCTGGAATGTTTAGACTACAGCTCCTGCAGCAAATGCTTTCACACTTTATAGTGTTTACTAACTTCATAATGTCTGCTCACACACTGCTCTGCCTGGAGGAGCTACACCAGAGGGAATTTAATCAGCGGGAAATAAATAAATGTCATTATTAGGAATTGGGTAAGACAGCACTTAAGGGATAGCTGGGCAGATTCTGTTGTTTCAGGAGAAGGGCCTCAGTTTTGGTGCTGCTGTAAGGGTGAGAAAACCCCACAGGGATTATTCAGGCTCCACTTGGAAGGTCCTGGAAGTGCAAATCACCATCCATCATCTTTATGGTGCATCACATCACCTGAGGTATGAAGTAATCATCTAAAAATGCACTGCCTGACACGGCCATGGTTACAATCAATAACCTCCACCACTGGAGAACGTAAAGGAAAATCTTTTATTCTACTGAAGTCTTGTTTTTTTACAAAGGGCTCCATTATCAGCACTGCACAAGTGCAGAACTCACCTGACGAGGATTGAGAAGCATCATTTCAGGAACAAAAGAGCCCGGCTCAATAAATCTGTAAATCACTGCCCCAAAGTTCTGACTGGCTCTGGATTAACTCTTGGAATATCAAAGATGCTTCAAAGCTCAGCGCTCTCCATGTCTGCACACAGTGCTTGCCAAGTTTATTTACAGATATGCATTCAAAAATACATGGAAAAAGGGAAATCAGTGCCCCGTTCCTGCTCTACCAACCCAGGGATCTCAAGAGCCAGCTCATGTCCACCTGGAGATGATTCCAGCCTGAGAAAAAATGGGAATTGCACGGGCTGGAACAATTAATGCTGCCACTTAAACCTTGGGGTTTGCCTCTGCAGGTCAGCTCACACAAGCTGAAGCTGCTTCTCCCAGGGAATCTCAGGAAGTGAGTTTGGAAGGACACAAAGCACCACTGTCACCACCCATTCCATGCAGGATCATCAGGGGCAAACAGCCGGAATTCCAAAGGTTCATGGCTGAATTGCCACAGACTGGTCCTTAAGGGGAAAAATGAAAGATTTTGGAATACATAGAAAAATATTCTCCACAGAGGAGTAACACACAGGCAGAGTTGAAACACATGTGAGTGAAACCACATCTATCTGAGTTATTATATGCTATGGATTATATTCCATGCTATATTTTATATTTAATTTACGCATATATGGGTGAGTATGTGATACCTGAATGCTGTTTTTAGGGCCAAAAAAACCCCTGCTGCTTTTGGAGGACTGGGGCAGGCAGGAGAGGAGAGGAGATGAGATGGATGAGTTTGCTACAGGACTGCACAGAGCATGAAATCATGGACTGGGGCTGGGATGTGAAACTCTGGCTCTCCTTTTACCTATTTCTCTTTCCAAAGGTAAGAGGAACTTCATAAATTCATAGAATTATTGAATAATGGATTATTCTGAGTGGGAATGGACCTACAAGGGAGGGACACTTCCCACCATCCCAGCTTGCTCCAACCTGGCCTGGAAATCATCATCCCAGGGATCTTCTGTCTCAGGATGGTGCTTCCCTCCTGTAACTTTTTCACACGTGATCAGACTCTCTCTCTCTCTCTCTCTCAGTCTCATTCTTTTTTCACTCTTGCAAAACACTCCCAGCTTCAATTGCAGTGTTTGGAGCCAACACGTCTGGCTGGAGCTGCTCTGTCATTCAGAGTCTTATTATGCAAATAAAACATAGACAAGCTGCAAGTTCCAATTGAATCCAAACACCCCGGAGCATCCAATAAATGGAGACATCTAAAAAACAGAACTCCATGGATGACACACATTTGTCATCCAGCTGAGGAATCTGAGATAGGAAGATGAATAAGAGCAAATTTACAAATGTC
Source organism: Thryothorus ludovicianus (assembly GCA_013397245.1). Classification (NCBI taxonomy): domain Eukaryota; kingdom Metazoa; phylum Chordata; class Aves; order Passeriformes; family Certhiidae; genus Thryothorus; species Thryothorus ludovicianus. Next base: position 265 of record VZTB01017799.1, on the reverse strand, counting down.
AAGAAGCTTCAGGATCCTTTCCCCCTGTTTCTGTTGCTTCAGGGAAGAGTTGAGACCCAGGAACACAAAAAATCCCCTCATGGAATGGCAGGGTGTGTTTGCACTTCTCTCTTTCCCTGGAAGCTGATCTGGGGAGCAAGGGGTTTCACTTGGGAGTTATTATTTTTGCAAATATTTCTTAGGTTCCTAAATCAGAGATGAGCACTTCAACAGACTCCTTCCAAACTACACTTCAGCTGCTTAAAAAAAAGGAAACAAAAAAATT
>VZTB01017798.1:82958-124334 GCA_013397245.1 Thryothorus ludovicianus | reverse complement strand
TGCCTTCCTTAGCAGACACCTCTGCTTCAAACCACAACACATCCTTATCAGTGACATTAAAAATGCACCAGGGGCTGTTGTAGAAAAAACACAAGAGTGACAAAGCACCAATGCACTGAAGGCCAGTGCAGGGAGCCTTGGGCATCCAGAGCTCCTGCAGAAACAGGGCCAGCCCTGTTCCACAGCTGTGCTGCCCACACAGGCACTCTCACCTGGTGCAATACAACGGGGCTGGATGTGCTGGGCAGGGGGTGCTGCACACCCCGTCCTGCTGGAGCCCAGTGCAGCTGTGGTCCTGTGCATGTGGATCGGGCTGGTTTCATGCACACCACACTTCCAGGCTCTGCTTCACAGCTATGAGAATTAACAATGTAAACTACAATATCAAGCCAAGAAGGTGGCCATGTAGGCACAAGTTTGGGCTCAAAACGCCAGCTTTGAGTCTCACAGATGGGGGAGTCCTCATTGCTTCGTCTCCTTTGATACAAAACACTTAGAGAGATCAAATTTTAAGTATTCTGAACTGCAATGATCATGTGTAACCTCTTCATATATAATTTTAGAGTCAGGCAGTCTCTGAACTTGTGGATCATTGAATTAAGGAATTTTTGGAGGAAACATTTTTCAAATGAAACCTCTAATATGCCTAGTGCTCCCATTCAGTGCAGCAGAGCAAATTCAGATGTAAAATTAAATAGACATGGTTTCAGATATTCAAATTAAGTTGCTACATCCCCCAGTGAAGTATATTTCATTATTTCAGGTCAAACCTGCAAAATAAATAGGGCAGAAATACAGATTTCCATATTAAAAAAGAAATGAGAAATTTTTAGCAAAAATTCTTAAACACTTGAAAGGCCTCTTCTATCTCTTTGCAACAGAGGTAGGAAGGGCAGAAAATTATGACACAGTAATTATTATGATGGATGTTGAGCCAGTTCTTTATATTAGATACACTGCTTGTGCAGGAACCAGCACTACAGATTGCATACTTCACTAAGCAGGACACTCGAGATTATAATGGGCAATACAGATTAACAACATTAGGTTAAAGCAGGATAATTCTTCTTCTTTCTCATTTCTATTCCTTTCCCATGGAACAGCTTCTGCTTCACATTTCTGTGCTCCTTGCTCCCAAGCCTTAATCTACACATCAAGCAGGCATTTTTCCGTTTCAGCAGGTACAAATCTTCAGTAACTGGATAGAAATTTATAAAATTGCACGTGTAAAATTCAGCTATGATTTAACCTGTCTGTTCTGAATTAAAGGTGATGATGTGTTTGCTTTTGCCATCTCATGCAAACAGCAGGAAAGATTCATCTTACTCAAAAGAAGCATGAGAATTTAAGAAAAGACTTGTCTTGGCACAGTGCAAATAATCAGCTTGGTGCTATAGAAGGGTTGATTAATAATTTTAGCTATTGTTTCAGTGTCTGTGAAACCAGAGAAGCATAATACTTTTAACATAGGTAGGAGCTGAACGCTGTCCTATGCTCATCCCTCAGATTTGGGTTTGTCACCAAGAAAAAGCCAAACTGTGCCTCAGTAATGATTCTTCCCAAATGCAGCCTCACTCCTGATGTTCAAGGGGAATCGGCCTAATACCCTGGAGAGCTCTGACTCAGATCTTTGTCCCAGCATCACTGGCACCAGCTCACCCTGGGTCCTCAGCCTGCATCCAGCCAGGCAGCCCTGCAGCAGCCCAGAGCTGAGCAGGGGCTCCCTGCACACAGCACCTCCCCAGCCCCTCTTCTCCTTGGCCCCAGGTCAGGACAGCTGCACTGTGAGTATTCTCCAAGTGGGTTAACAAACCTGAAGATAAATTAGCCTGCAGACTCATGGCGACACCAGGGACAGCAAAGCAGATGTGACTTTCAGTCCTTTGGCCCTAATTAATTCCCTTCTCTGGTGACTCAGTGTTTCAGCTGCTAAACTTTACCCAGGAAAGGTCTAAGGTGTGGTAGGTGCTGGATGGGTACAGCTCCTGTCCATTTCCAGCCAGTCACAGGGACTCAGAGCAGCACTACTCCCCTTTCCATAAGATAATGAGCAATTACACTTTGCTTTTAAGCCTCATTCTACAGCCACTCTCTACCATGACCAGCATGTAAAAAAAGATACAGAAGTCCTCAGCACATCACACATTCATTCCCAGCCACACAAGACAGTTCACACAATGGCAGGCTGTTTGCTATTTTATTGTGCTAAGCAATTGCCCAGGCCTCCCTCCACAGGTCATTCCAGGCAGAAGATGGAGGAAGCCAGAACATGGCTTGGTTTCTTAATGCATTTTTGCACTCTCTTGTGCATCCTCAGGGAGTCCTGTGCATGGGATGCCAAGGCTCCCTTGCTCAGCAGCTGTAGCTCCTGGCAGGGCTTCCAGCCAGCAGCATTCCCACTGCTTGCTCTACACTGATTCCTCAAGGACCACTTTGCCATGTGTCAGTGACCCCTCCCGGCACATACAGGACTGGATTCCAGTCTGGCTCATGAGGAGAGCTCCTAAATGTTTAATGTTAGCTGCAGTGGAGAAATGCTGTAAACATTTCTCTAACTGGTCTGCTTTAAAAAATTGATTTTGTGTGAAACAGCAAAGGAAGTTGGCTCAGGAGTGCTTGCAAGGCCTAAGAGGTAAAATCAGAGGAAAGGCATTGTCTTGGAAGCCCTATTCTTTCAGCATGATGTGGAGGACAAATGTGTCTGTCCCCAGCTGTGTGCATGGTGCTGCCCTCAGCCAGAGCCTTTGGGTGAGGAAAGAGGGCTGGGGGCTACACTGAGCTGCTGCAGCAGCTTGCAGACCTTTCCTGTTTCTCCTGTGGTCAGCTCAGTGCGGCAAGGATGGACAGAAAGGCAGCAAACATCTGCAGAATTGGGAAAAGTGAAGCACGAGCATAAAGAAGGGAACTCTGCGACTCAGGTGACAAAGACTGAAAGGACTGGAGATTACTTGTGCTGTGCCTTATCAGTCCTAAGGACTGGTGATAGCAGAGATAATACAAAAGCAAGCTTACTGTGAATTTATGAATTGGTAAGTCACTTTGTTGCAACAGCCCTCAGTAAATCACTGTTTGTTCCTGCATTTCTGTAATGCATTCTCTTACGCATTCCCCACCTGCTCTCTGACTTTATCTCAGTTTGCTTCTTATTTGTCAGACAAAGAATTCAAGATTTCTCCTCAATCACCTTAGCAAAACTGACATTTTCACTCCTTTTAGTTCTCAGAAAAATGAGGGGGAAAGTGGTTCATTGTTTCAAGTCCTCATTCATCTAGCTGCAATTTCTGCAGAGTTGGGTTAGTCATTTTCTTACGTAGAAAGCAGCTTGGCACCACTGGATCTCGGGTCAGAGGCTCACACCTCATGGCTCAGTGGGCACAGCCTGAACACACAGGAATGCATTGCTCAGCTCCTGGCTCTGCTGGTCAGTTTTTTGGTAAAGACACAGAGCCTCCTCCCTCTGCCCACAGCTGCTGAGCAGTGAAGGTATTTCCCTGCATTCAGCCACTCTGTATTTCAGCTCCTTTCCATCCAGGGAGGGCATTACCTATTTACAGTAGGGCTTTCTACTCCTGTGAATATATACATTTTGTCTTTGATTCTGTCCAACTTGGAGCATCTCAGTGCAGTCAACCAGAGGCTTGAATGTCCCTCTGCTTTTCAGGATATACCAGTCTGGAATGGGTATAAACTGATTGTTCTGTTCATCTTGGTATGCAAGATTTCCCCATGGCATTCTCACCATTACATGGAATAGTTTTATTGCTTATAAGGGGCTATACTGTATCCCTTTTCTACTCCCTGAACATTGGCAGTATCACCTGTATCTCTGTAGCAAAAAAAAAACCCAAAAAACCCACAAAAACTACCTGTCCTCTTCACTAAAGAGTTTGTACTGTGTTCCCTTTCATTCCCTATGTGTGCCTGTCACTTTCTCTTATTATTTACACAAGAAAATAATTTGTCCTGTCAAAAGTTCTGTTGCTCCTTTAATAAGGAGTAATTACCTATGGAAATAAACAATCTCTCTATTTTCCTCCAGGCACAGAGATTGATTGGCCTATTCTTTAGCTGCATGTACTAGACTGTTGCCTACATGTGTGCAAGGGAGCAGGTGTGTGTGCAAAAGCAAGGGAAAGATGGAAATTAATGAGGGAAACACTGCTTAAAGAAATCAGATTTGCATTTAGAGTGATTTCTGTCCTGAAGCCAGATTAGTATAACTTGAGTAAGACCGGAGTTGCCAGAAGTGACTTATGAGGTTGTACACACAATCTGAGGCAATCCCATGGCTTCAAGAACCACAAAAAAAATTAAAAAATTGCTGCTCTGACTGTTGGCATTACAAGCCAAAACTCTCGGTTTAAAAGTCATTATTTGAACTTTGTGCTAGCCGAGTTTATGAAGCGTGCAAAGAACAGCCTCACAAACACAAAGCACTGCCTTGAAAGGAGAGAACTATTCACATCAATAAGGCATGTCTGGACAGTCTTCCCAAAATTAAATCAGTTCTGGTATCTCACAGAGAATTTAAAGAATTAAACAGTCCCAATTAAAAGGAGTAGGATATTTTGTAAGACAATATTTTGCATGCTGTATTATGATTTATTAGACACACATCACAAAAGAATTTAAAAGATCCAACATCCCCTCAATTTCTAAAATGGTATTTCAACTTACACGTCCAAGAAAGTTTCAGCAAGCTTTTCTTTGTACCAAACAGGAAAGAACACACACACAGAAATTAAAACACTGTCTGAAAAATAAACTCACAAGATAATTCATTGCCACTTTCTATATAGTACGAATTCAATAACAGCCATAGTCCAGTCTTCCTTGGTGTAATATATCAAAGAAAATGCTCTGGCTTTTAGCAATCATTATCTTCAAACTGTTTTTCCCCTCGGAGGTTATTAAACCTTCAGGCACTATTAAGTCTCTTACAATGACCCCTTTGCTGTTAAAGAACGGGGCATTCCATAAGGAAATGTAATACTGAGGATGAGTAGTCATATTCTTCAACTATAGGTCAAGAATATTCAAGAGATTTTGCAATTTAAGCTGCTGAAGAAAGGAATAATTAAGTGGCCCAAGGATTCTTGTGCTGCTGCAGAAAAAGGCCTTTTCTTGTTGGATTTCTTGGTTTTCCATCACCGCCTGCTGCAGAGATTAGAGTAAGCTCTTTTCATTTACAAGTAAAGTTGCTCAGGAAAAGAGGAGCTTTCTTTCCTTTCCTTAGATAAAAGCCCAAGCTTTGTGTGCTTTTAAATAGAATTCCAAAGAAACAACCTCCCAGATTTCTCCACACAAGCAGCGGCCAGTACACTTTCGGTTCTCCTGTCCAAGACGCATTTCAAACATTCCCTACTTTTTGGTAAAAGGTGAATGATTCAAGCCCACTATACTAAACTAATAATGAGTAATAAATACATCCTGCAGGTGTGGGAACATCAGACAACCCTTGAAGAGGAGTTGGTAGTGATGATGAGCTGGAGTTTCAGCAATACCAAGAGGGACAGGAGGGAAATCCAAGAGGAAAAACTAAACCTACTTGGAGACAGGATGCTGGAGACCCCAGAGAAGCTGCTTGTCCTAGAGGCAAGATAAGAGGGAGCAAACAGCCAGCATGTAGTCGAGAAAAATACTTGAGATGAAATTATTTTTTCTAGAAAATTCCTCTGAGCTGAAATGGCAAAGGTGCATAGGAGGATCAGCGGCAATATTCTTTACAATGTAACTGAGTGATGCCACTAGGAAGATTAGAGCTGCAGTAATGTTTAACTCTAAAAACAAGAGCTGCCTAAAAATTATTATTATTAGGAAATTAAGAAATTGCAGACAAAAATGCAAATTTACAGGAGGCATGGGAACTACTTAGTAAACTACAGGAGACATTCAGAAAAAATACTTGCTACTTAATCCTACCAAAAAGTCAAATAAATTGGTGATGTGGTCAAGCAGAATAAAAAAAAATAAAGAGAAAGGGCTAATAAGAGGTTCTTGTTTAAAAATTCAACTCAGAAACATTAGATAGGAAGTTTAAGAAGGTAGGCAAAAATTAACAAAGACAAATCAACGTGCCAAAGACACAAAAAGTAAATAGCAAAAAATGTTTCAATCCACAAATCAAAAAGGAATCCTACCAAAGAATTTTCAGGGCTGATAAGAAATTGAGCTATAAAGAAAGATTGAAAGAAGATAAAACCATTGCAAAAATTTAAAAACAAAAGTAAAAGGGAGAAAAATCCAGCCATAACTGCATTCTTTGCATCAGCTTCCTTGATGGAAGAGATTAAGGATATTCTGATATCAGAGTAGGTTTTTGTGGGGTTTTGTAAAGGTGGTTTTTTTCTTTTTCTGCACAAGAAATATGTCTGAGAAATTGTGTCAAACTGAAATGTCAGTAAGAGACATTTCAGAATAAATGAATAAAATTACTAGTAACAAGTTACCAGCACCAACATAGAACTGGATATGAAATTGCCAAAGCACTTACTGTGGCATGTGCCCTAGCGTTTACATTCACTTCAGTATTAAAGACAGGAAGAAATTAAAAAAAATGACAGCAATTTTTAACAGGCTTTTCAGAAGACTGAAAGAGCTAGATCCATTAAATCTGACTGGTTGTCTAAAACTGCAACAAAGAAAAGAATTAGCAGGCACCTAAATAAATACAAAGATGTGAGAATGCACCAACACAGCCATTGAAAAACATCCTGGCTCACAAATAAACTGGAGGAATGACCTAGGTGAATTATTTTACCTCCATTTCAGAAAAGCTGACCTAAGTATGGCTCATATTCCTCATGAAAAGATCTTGAAGAGCTTCAGGTGTCCTGGGATAACATGGTGACATTCTGAGCCCTCTAATAGGGCCAGAGGTGGCAAAGCCAGCATAGAAAGGAGCCATCTGTCCCATGGGATCCTGCATTCACAGGTGACTGGAAAACTGATGGGAATCCTTGAGTGACCAATTTTACTGAATATACAAAACTGGTCCAGAGGCCTCACAGATAATTTAGGTTCTGAGAATCTCACACATAAAACAATGGGGTGCTAAAACACCAGATGAGACTCAATGTCAAGACAGGAAAGTCTTTAAGAGGAAACACACACATATTGATTATCTCCTACTCATCATTCTGAAATGTCTTGTCTTTGCCATTCAGTATGGGAAAAATGAAAGAATGATAAATAAAATTCTTCTGATTTTGAAAAAAATAATAATTTGTGTGTCAATCAATTATCATCCAGGTCACAGCAGAGAAAACATGGAAAACAGCCTGTCAAAATGAAGATTCAAACTCTTCCTTAGAAGCTAAAATGAACCAGATCTCACTATGGTTTAGCCAACTGTAAACTCCAAGAATTCACCAACACTGGACTATGACAATCAGGTTCTTCAGCTGCTTCATACAGCAAGAACCAGCTCTCTCTTTGCCCTGGAGAAATCACAACCTCCATTGCACATCCTTTTTCAGTCTCAACCCAGCATCTGTTCTGCAATTTATCAACAGGCTTGTTTGAGAGACACAGTCACCTTTGGTGTCTTCAGCTTGTGATTTTTCCTTCACTTTGTACAAGTCACTTCCAGAGTAATTCTCTCTTACGTGAGCAGGGACTCAAACACCATAGAACAAAATCTGCTGGGCTCCCAAGGACCAGGACTGATGTGGAGGAGCAGAGGTACAATGCATCCCTGCTGGAAAAGCTGCTAATCTTGATGATCTCTAAGGACAATGATCAAATTGCATAGCAAAGCTAGAATACACAAGCATAATTCGGTCTTGAGATTCATATCACAGCTTTTCCAGCAGCAATGGGATTTATGTACTATTTTGAGTGCCCTAGCTCACTGAAGGGAACTATAAAACTAGCATTTCAAAAGGTTCTGAGTTCCTTAAGATGGTCTGCAATCCATAGCAAAACCAAGATATCTTACCTGAAAAATATAATCTTAAATAATTTCCCACAAGTTAGGAAAGATAAGGAGCAGGCAAACTGTTTCTTTTACTCTCTTCTAGATGCAAAAGCAAAGCACAAACCTTTCCACTTGCATTTTCAGTTTTCAAGCTGTACAAGTTGTGATATATTACAAAGACTTGCTGAAATGCTCCTAATTCGAGTGGCAAGTAATAAAGAAAGTATGCTGGAGGTTTAACTCTGTTTGGATTAAGCATCTCTTCATCTTTTACAATTAATTATGTTTATCACTGGCTGCCAGTTTTGTGTCACATTGTTACAGGTATGTACATAATGAATTGTCTCAAAAGCAGATAAACATAAGGTCTGTGCAATTATATTTCCCAAGAATACCGCATATTAGTCTAATTTAATATTTTGCCTCAGTCAATTTCATTTCAAAATGAAACTTTTATTGCTCTGAGATTTCAAGTATCTCTACCCTCCTCCTGTGTACAAGGATTGTTTCTGCAAAAAGCAAAATCTGATTTTAAATAGCAGCTGTAGAAATCAGCTCCTTTCAGTAAATTTGCTTAATCTGTTTCTTTCCTTCCTAGGATGTCAACGTACACCTCTTGACCCCAGTCTTGACTTTCACCCTGTGCTGTCTGTGTGGAAGTGATCAATGAAAAACATGTTAAGGAGATGGAAGGGACTTGTCTTGCTCAACCTGAAATACTTGTTGGGGGATTTCTGCAAAATTCATTTTGGATTGATCCAGAGCATTTCATTTGACCAAAAGAAAATAATTCTAGCTTCACTATATGGATTATTTAATTTATTTTTTTTTAACCTTGAAATTCAGGTCACACTATTTCATGAGAAATGCTCCTTTGTAACAACAGGTTGGAAAGTTTGTCTTGATGCAGTGTGGCTGTGCAATGCCAAAGTGAAATGTTTCATTTCATTACTGTGGGCAAGAGTGCACAAGGATGGCTGCACCGGGGTGAGGCTCAGGCCACATCACAGATCTGAGCCCCCATGGTGGGGTTGGCAGGAGGAGAGGGGGCTGCAGCCACCTGTGAAAGAGAGCTTTAACATATTCTAAGTTTCTGTTCCTGTTTTATTTTGAGTTACTGAGAAAATTCCATCTAAATTTGTAAATGGCATACACCAGGACATTAAAATCTTCATTCCTCAGCACACGCACTCTTCACCAAAATAGCACCAGTTCCTTCCAAGCCCTCTGGACACGTGAACAAGACACACCTGAAACAAGTTTTCACTCTGTAGTTTTGCATTCCAGTGAGCCCCCACCCCTCCCCAGCCACTCTGCTCATCAGCATTTTCCCGGGACCCTTCCTTGCTAGACCTTGGATTGTGCTCCCTGAGGATTTGGGCAACCTCAGTTCCCAGCTGCCTGAGCTTACCCAGAATTTCCATCCACAAAACTTTTCACGAGCTACAACAACTGGAAGCACTTCATATACACAGTCCCAAAATTTTATATCCCTCACTGTGTACCACCCCAATTACAAATCCCAGGAGACGCAGCAGCAGCTCTCACTGACCTGCCAAACTGCAGCCAATTCACACAGCATGTCAATAATGTTGGAAAATTTAAGTACTATGGGGAAAACCAAGCCTTCCTGCAGCCAAAACACTGTCCTAATTCTTCAGTAGAAAGCCACATTCTGTGGCAGTGATCTGAGTTTAAATTTCCGTTTCCACTCCCTCACACTTGGGCAACTGTGAATCAAGGAGTTGAGCCCATTTATTCCCCCATGTCTCCAAGTGTTTTTAATAAGTAATTTCAGCCAAGAAAAGGATCTGGTTTTGCATGTTTACATTTTTTCTACTCTCAGCTCTGACCCCTCTTTTCAATCTGATTTACAGATGACAACCCTGCAGAAAGTGTTTTTAACACAATGTACTAATAAATTACAAAAAAACAGATTTACAATCTAATCTCCCCATGTGCAGTGATGTGTATTAAAAAAATGGTTAACATCAGATACCACTGTAAATTTGGTGTATGCCTAAGAAACTATAATCTCTAATTATAAAAAGCTATATTACCAACAGCAATAGTTGTGGTTTGTCCTCAGTCCCACTACTAAGATAAACTGGAAGCAGTCTTATTGTAAGAAAATATAATCTTCCTAGCATGTTCTTCATTAGTGCAAAGAAGCAACAGTCCACTCAAAGAAAAAGTTTTTTTTTTGTTGATTTTTGTGACTTGTGTCTACTCTTTAGTCATTAGCTAGCAAAATGCTTACTCCTATAAAAATATCCATTTCCTAGGAATTGTAAATTACACTTTATTGAGAAACAATCAGTTATTTAGTTGAGTTACCCACCCTTTTTGAAAATTAAAAGCTGAGATATTCATTTTTGCAATGAATATCTATCCAGTAATTACCATATTTACTTTTCATTTATGGGGGAATAATCTGTTTTAATTAAGCCTAACTGAAGAACTTTTATCAGATGTAATTATCCCTTTCGATAAATATGTCTCTAGTAATTACAGTTAACCATGGGATTTATAGCTCTTAAGTCATTTGGTGGGAAACATAATAAATCTTTAGTAATACATGCTAAATTACTATAAATTAATTCAGATCATTAACATAATAAACAAATTAGGAAAATTTCACTTAATTAGTTTGGGTGGTTAACTCAAAATCCCTTGTAAAGCTTCATAGTAATCAAAATTTTACCAGTATTTTTAGAGATAATTTTTTGGTAACAAACCTGTTTGAATATTTACACAGAAAATTAGATGACTGCTGGAACCCAGAACACACATATTCCTTTTAGCCTTTAGGAATTGATGCTGGGTAACATTTTAAATGCAGTTAATTGTGCCTCACAGGTTTCAAGGTCTGTACCATTGCACAGGAAGAACTTGCATGGTGGTAAAGTAAGATCTCAGAGAAAGGTGCTTCCTCTCTGCTTCCCTTTGCTCGTTTGTGAGTCCTCAAAAAAAGCAAAGGAAAGGCAACAGCTGAGCACTCGGTGACCAGGAACAAGGGATTCCACGGGGAAAACAAACTTGAGCAGGCAGGGGTGGGCGGCCAGCGTGGATCAGCTCTCTGCATCAGGAGCGATGCCCTGGGGACCCAGAGCCGAACCGAGAGCCTGCAGGGACAGCCCTGCATCCTCCCACCGAGGCACACCCAAACTGCACTGCCCACCCAGCAAGCGCAGCCGCCTCCCTGCAAATTGTTCTTACTCCCTGTGCCACGCCCAGACAGCGCAGGAACGGTGTGGCAGGGAGCTGACATCACTCTGAGCGACTCTCAGAAATCCCTTTGCCATCTTCTCAAACTGAACTGTCAGGGTATCCACCAGAGCCTTCCCTGAGTCCTGGTACAAGAGCATTGTTCTGCACAGACTGAGGGAACAAACTCTGCAGAATGTCAGGGTGCTGGCACACACAGAGTTTACAACTCCTGCTGACAAACACACCATCCCAGCAGTGTTTCCACCTCCTGCCAGTTGGAGATAAGTCTTGAGCTTAGTTCAGCCAAGTCCAAACCCATCTCTATATTTATATCGAAGCCACTCATCAGATTACGTGTTCAAGGTGAGGAATACAGATGAACACAGATGAGCCTTTTAGTCATGAACTTTTGGACTTTAATCTTCTTAGATAAACTCAGATAAGCAAAGAGCTTCCCTGCAGGCAAAATATCCTTCTTAAACAGAGAACAAAGTATTCACCAAAACTTACTATTAAAAGAACATTTTAAATTATTTTTTCCCCAAAGCATAATTGGAAGTTTCTGGTGGGAATGCCCCCTTTACTCTATGCTGTCCTACTTTGCTGTGATGATCTGAGAGGGACAGGGGGTATTTGGCTCAGGCTGGCTAATTTTTTCTGCTCTTTAAGTTGCAGCCTGTATAGGTGAAGGACATAGAGAGAAACTTTCCATGTCCTGGCTTCATGTCTCAGACAATTCCTTGTATGTAAAGAAATATAAGAAAACCAGTTTGGGGGATTTCAACTCAATTTTTATGTACCAGTTTTGGTCTTAGTACCTATTCCCTCCTTGCCTAGCACCAGTCTTTTGGCTCCTTGTAAGGACCTTTTCTTCTGGCATCCATAGGCAGTTTGCCCATAGTAATCCAGGATCCATAAAATGCCTCCTCTGCCTCTCCTTGATCTGGTCGCAGGCAGGGACAGACAGGAAGGAAAGGGCAGAAATCACATGATTGTCACAGAAGCTGTCAGCAACACAGAGAAAAAGAAAGAAAATCAAAGTCATGACTTCAAACGCCTTTGTTTCACCTAGGAGCCCTGTCAGGACTCAGCAGCCCTTCTCCACACCAGTATGGAGGCTGGAGAAACTGGTCAGTTGATAGGCAGCAGTGTTTCAAGTGTCCTAAGACAGAAGAGTGCATAACAGACCCCTCAGGGGAGGCAGATCCTCCTTTCCATGAAAGCACTGAATTTCAGGGTTCAAACTCTTTAGAAAAAATTCCCTTCTGCATCCTACAGAATACCTGTGTCTAGGGTAATATGAAGTATGCATCATGCACAGAGTTGGAGCTGTCCATCTGCAAATGAAAGAATTTCACCCTGAACTGAACCCTTTAACATTTTAGAAATTGTCCATCTTCATGCTTTATTTTCTAAAGATGGATGGTGCAGATGTTTTATTTGACTTAGTGCTGGGAAACTCAAAATCCTATTTGTATTTCCAAACTGCCATGTTAAACTTTCCTCCCATTTTTACTTAAGTCATTTTTTACCTTAGTCATATTAATGGTTATATAATAATATTAGACAACGTTTGCTAACCATTAACTCCAAAAATAATGGTTGTGCTAAATCAGAGCTAATTAGCGTGTCACAAACTCCAGTCCTAGCACAGGGTGATGACTGAATGAAAAGACTGTAATGTCACTTCACCAAGAATTACATATACAATTTTAAGAGGTATTTTAAATATTTTTCTTAATAGCTGTCAGCAGAAACGATGGGATGTGATTCTTTAGAGAGCATTGCTCTTTACTAAGTACAGGCAAGTGAGTCATCACCAGCCTTACACTGGCTGCAGAAAACAGATTTAATATTAATTTATGAATAGCTGAACTTTTTCTCTTTAACGTCTAACAGTGAATTATGCTCTAAAACCTTTATATTTCACTGCACATCAGCAAGGTTGTCAGGAGCAAAAGATCAGGATAACATAATTCTTATGGCTTGTTCTCACGCACCCCTCATTTACTCCTGAAGCAGCCTGAATCATCCTGAAAGTAAGATGCATGGGGTGGCAAAATTTAAATGTGAAAGGAGTTGCTCTTTAAGGGCCATCAAGTTTTTAAAAGCATAACTTCCAGCTGAAACCGTGGGAGTGGGATTTGTTCTCTCAGACAGACATTGAGTCATTCACATTCATTTCCAGCGCCCGTGAGCAAAGGAAGGTCAGGCCACTGGCTGTGCCTATGTACCTGCATCCCAGCTCTCAGCAGAGGCAGGAGGAAAATGCAGATGGCAAAGCCTCCCAAGGCTCTGGATTTTCACCTTTTCAAATCTTCTCTCTAATTCACTTAAAGGTATGAAGCAATGCGCAGCTACACCCAGTCCTGATGCCTCAGGGGTCAACAGAGCAGACTGCCAAAAGAGTAACTTCTGCCATTGTAACCAACAGATCACAGCACTTTATGGATTCCATACATTTTTAACTCTCCGATGGCTTTGCGATGTAGAGCTGATACATCAGATCTCCACACAGAGCAGAAAACTACAGGACAGCTTTGGTAGTCTCCACAACCAGACCCCTAAATCCAAATTTCACAACTGTGTAGGCAAAGACACTGGGTTTGAACTTTTTCTTGCTTTGCACATTTATGAAACATCTACAAACATACATAAGATCAGATACCTCTCAACTACCAGTGAAAACATGAAAAAAAACAAAACAACCAGGCCTAAAGGATCTATTTATAGAAGATATCTTGGCAGATATTTTTTTTCTTCTTTTTTCCTTTCAAATGTAAAGTCATCGCCAAGGGCTTCACAAGACCAGCAGAAAGTGTGATTCTGTCACCACACAAAGCAGTATCTTGGCAAAGCCCTACCCAGCTTCCTCCCAATGCTTTCTGTGCCACATGGGATGAGGAGCAACACTACAAAAGAACCCTCACACAAAATTTACTGATGTCACATCAAGCTGAGCTTTTTATATTAACTTGGAGAGATGACAGCCCCATTCCTCTCCCTTTTTTGATTTTCCATCTTTGCTCTCCATAGATGACAGCTTCTACCCTGCCTTAGGATTCCCAGAAAGCACTGAGATAATCCCAAAGCCCTTCAGTGGAAAGGGTTACAAAAACCTCAAGAGTACATAGCCAAAAATTGCCCTTCTGCTGCTTCTATCATGGTATGCTTGGACACAAGCACAAAAGAACTTGTATTTTTCTACTACTCAAAGTAAGATAGTAAAATGTAAGTATAGATTATAATTTATTTTGAAATGAGCAAAAAGCTTTTAATTACAGGCTCCTGGAAGTCTGGGTATCATTTTAGTATTGCTAGCACATGTGGAAGGAAGAGGCTTCAAGCTCTAGGGAACAGGCTCCAGTTTAGCTGCACTCAAAAAGCTAACTTAGACCAAGGTGTAAAGACATCAAATACCTGGTACAATATTCAAAGACACGTGGGCTGCAGCAGTGTGACTTTCACTGCTGAGCTCTGACAGATGAACTGCATTTCTCTAACATTTCAGAATCCTGAGATCCTTCGATTAGACCTCGCAAGAGAGACTCTCTAACACCTGATGGAGGAGAAGGGTTCAGTTAAGGACCTGACCTCTGGTATTATGATGATTTAGGAGGACAGCAAGCCCTCCACAGGAACATCCACAGGACACTTAATGGAACACTATTCCCTTACCAAGCAGACAAAGGAAGAAAGAAGGTGAAAGCTTTTGTGTAAGACTCTATTATTACCACTACTACCTGGGTGTTCTGTCTGCTCGAACAATCTCTGTGATCTCTCAGGTGTGGTGAAACACTGACTAATACTGGACATAAAATTGGTTAGCCTTGATGATCTTAGTAACTCTCAACACTTCCTGAGCAGTGAAATCTCAACAGGCAGCTGCTCCCTCCTCCCCAGGCTATTTTCTCTGTGACAGTAAATACATCCAGCACTACTGCTGTATCACCCCTTCAAGTGCTGCTGGTACAAACCATCGATTATAATTTTATAATGCCACAGAGGCTGGTTGTTATATTAGGTAATCATGAGACGGTTACAGAACTACGCAAGGAAAGTGAAGCCTCAGGCTGTTACGGCAGCTAACAAACCTGTCATTAATTACTGAGAAAAAAGCCTTCTGCCTTTTAAATAATTTATACAGCTGGGTCTACAGTAGAAAAAGATTAAACCTAATTAAAATGGAATCCTTAAATTCCAAGGGAGAGGCTGACCTCTGGACTTGACCACCACCAGCAGAGCTCAGATAAGGACCACGGCTAATGATGATCCTGCACCCAGTCTGGCACACAGCCCTTCCAACTCCTGCTCTGGGCTGGGATTCCCTTTATGAAATAATTTCAGACAAAGATAAAGACCTGCTAATCTCAAGCTTGCACATTGGATGCCTTGCTTAAGCACTTTATCCCTATGACCAGCATATCTTTGGAAGGGCTTCTTTGTTTTGGTCTTTGAGGTTTAGTGAAGGGTAATGTAATCTTCCAACAGGGTTACTGCCCTCCTAGGTCTCAATTTAATTGGGCTGTGCTGTAGTTCAATTCCTATGTACATTCGAAAAAATCTTTGGGTGAATTCAATCCATATATATAATATAGCCCCCTAGTATGCAAAGCAGTGTGCTAATGCACTCCAAACTCATTTGCATTCTTTCACAGGGAGCAGCTTTTATTATACTGTATTTTAAAATGAAGTAAAATGTGGCAAAATATTAATCTCATCATTATGCTTCCTTACAGCAGTCCTTGCTGTATCTCCTGTTATGTCTGAAAATAGATCAGTTCTGCCCCAGTTTTCTGAACTCCAAAGCTTACTGAGAGGACTCTTTTTTCCAGTCTGGTGATTCAGGTATTAGGCATCAACAAGTTCTCAGATCAGGTGCTTTCAAGGGTCTTGGACACCTTGGCTTTCCAGAGTAATTTCAGAGTTCTAAAGATCTGTCCTTCTAGTATAATACAGAAAAAAATCTGCATATACATATATTTATAACTATATAATTTTTATATATACTTACACATATGTACACTGTATATCCCATGACTATAATGAGACATAACTGTGCTAATCTCAACCTCTGTAGTCCATCCAATGGGCATCTCTATCAGTAGAAATAACTTCCAGCTATGCTGGGGCTCTCGGATTTTTTTTTTTTAATTCATTTTAAGAGTACTTCAAAGTATTCCATTGTATTATCTCTGGCTAGAAGGTAAGAGACCCTTTCTTCATTGCAGATTTAGGTTTTTTTGTACATATCCAGTATCTTATTTTCAAATGAAAATTGTTGCACCACTGCTTCCATTTGTCTGCAGGCTCTACTCAATACCTGTGTTGCTTTATCTCTCTGCACAGAGGGACCACATCACACAGTATATATTTCTCACTGCATCAGTGGTCTTCCTTAAAAGTACTTACCAGTTAAACTTTATTATTATTTTTCAGTGTTAAGGTTATCTGAAAAATGTTATTTGACATTAGCATCCACCCATTACACTGAGTATTCCCTAAACCACATTGGTTAACCTAGACTAACCTCCACATAGTTAAATTGGCCTTTCATGTCTAATTATGCCCTGTGATGGGATGTACTCCAATCCTCAGAGTCACAAGGGACCTGTAGTTTCAAGTGACCTCTACATTTGGACAGTAATCCAAATAAAAAGAGACATGAAAGCAGGATCAAGGCCTAGGCATGTAGGATTTTGTGCTAGTTCCCAAGGTCAGTTTAGGGATTTGAAGACTCTTAGCACTGTTCTAATTGGGAGCTCCTGGAAAATTAACCTTTTTCAAAACCAACAGCAGGAAAGAGTAAAGAATCTCTGTGTGCACAAATTAACTTTTTATCACATGTTTGTATCCTGACAGATTCATGTGCTGTCCTAGCACATGATGTCCTCCCTGTGCTAGCAATTCACATCCTCTATTGGAGAACCTACAAAAGCACTTTGGAATGAGCTAATAGTTTCACCTGAATTATAAACTGTCATTATCTAATTGTTACATAACAATCAAAGTGGGTTTTGATGCGCTGTTAATTTGTTATTTCACAGGTGATGATCTTCCCATCCATTTACTGTTCTCATTTATCTAGCCTGATTCTGATGTAATTTGATTGTTTGGTAATTTTGCTAAACCATTCAATTTGCATTTAAAACCTATTCAATATAAGTTAATAAAATTGTGTCAACTAATCAGTAAGGAAATGTTAAATTAGTAAAAAATAAACCTTACTTGAAGGAGATCCCAGAAGAAAAGACAATTACTTTGCAAACTGGACAAAGCTGCTCAGACTGAAATGTTCATGGAGCCAAGAAGAAGAGCTATATGGAATTGAGTCTTAAGTTATTGCTGCTAACAATTCTTCATTAAAAATTTAAATAAAATAAAATGCATGTGGGTCTCCGTGTTAACTGTTTTTATCACATGGCAACTCTTCCTCACTGCATTCCTGTTAAGACCACATTTCAGTTGTGCAACTGTGCATGAGAAGGATGAAAGAGATGTAACAGGAATACCCATCAAGAAATCAAGGCACTTGTGTTATGCTTCACATCACCAGCTCAAAACTGGCTGAACTTTGCCCAGCACCCGAAGCAGCTTCTCTCAAGCAGGCTTGGGGACTCTGAGGGCATGTCAGGTGGAGGAAGAAAATATCACTGCCAGAAGATCTTCACAAAATAACTTGTGGCTGCAGCAGAGAACTGAAGCCTAAAGTTCTTTTTTTCTGGTTGTTTAGATATCTAGAGAGACATCTGGGAAAATGGGAGTTTTACCGCCAGCTTCTCTAAGGTGAGGATATTGCCCTTCAGTGAGAAGTCATTCTGACCCTCCGGAGAACCCCAAAGAGAGCATTTGCTCAAGCAGATCAGCAGCTTCCCCCTCCTCGTACATTGTTCATGCTGACCTGACCCTTTGGTAACTTCCCTGCAGGGCCAGACTTCAACTCAGCAACAAACACATCTATTGGGTGTCCTTATTTCATACAATCTCTATCTCATCCAAGTCCTTTTGGCCCTTGTAATATGTTTTGTTGCTGTTTAGCACAAGGTGAGGGCTACGTTCATCTCCTCACCCCCTTCCTACCTCCAGGTTCAGCTGTCACACACAGTAACAGGAGGTTTGTTTATCAGCTCTGCCTCCCCAATAATGCACTGAGGGCACAGCAGCACTGCTCTCACAGGTCACCCCGTCCCACAGCTGGCAGTCACCACGTTTGCACATCCACCATTCCCTCAGTCCCCTCTCTGCACCACACCTTCTCACACAGCTGAGCTTCTCTTCCCCACTTTACAGTCCAAACCCCTCTCATGCTGGATGGTCACCTGGCTAAGAATGTAGTGGTGCTACTATGGAAGGCTGCTGCCTGCCCTGCAAGGGCACAGTCCAACAAAAAACTCACAGGGCAGGAGACAGAGTATGCCTGAGTAACCCCAGCCTGTCATGTTGGCTTACATCAAGGGACACCTTCCCCCAGGCAGCCCTCCAGGTCACCTTCTGCCATCTCCAGCTCAGGAATGAAAATGCAAAATGACAAACCCTTGCCCTGTGGTGTCGTCCCCAGAGCATTAACATTTCCCATACAGTCACTTCTACCAAAGACTCCATAGAAATGATAAAAACCCACAAAGTTCAATATTTTTTCCAGCTCCAGCTCAATGGCAAGTCTTCTGGCAGCTACTCAGCAGATACAAAGCAATAGAGTTCTATCGTACAGTGCTGTAGGACAGGAGAGATGCTCAAAATCCATGAAGTTGCTCTATTTGTCATGAATAGAGGATCTAGACCACTATAGTTTACAACAGCTGGCCAGAGATCAAAACATTGCAAATATTTAGGGTCTGCAAAGAGCTAAAACTAATAGAACATTCAAATCAGGCAGGAAAAAAAAGTACCCAAAAGCAGAGAAGATGTAATTATGTTCTATAATTTCCTAAAGTACTTTCAGCGCCCACATCCCAGAGTATGACTTTTATTATTAATGACTTAAATGCGCAAGTAACAAAGGACTGTGCTACCATTTGCAGTTCATAATTATGCCACATTTGCCTGCCACTACTGATTCACTAATACTAATTTTGTTTAACATACACTGTGTTGAGAACAGTGCAATAAATCTCCTGGCATAAAGTAACAACCACTCCAGCCTTGTCTGTATGATTTCTCTCATTTCACCCAGAGTAATTTTGTTCATATTCTCTATATAAACTTAAAGAATTAATAGCAATAAATGCACATATGTATTGCATAAAATGTGAATTTTAGTGGAATTGTATTTGTTGAAAGGTCAGTACTAAAAGCACCTCACTGAACATGGTATATCAGTTAGGAATCAAAGATCTAGAAAATATAAAATATAATACCAGTGCAGTCAGAACACAATCTAATTTGGTGTTCTTTTCCAATACACACAGCCATGAAAATATTTTACTTGTCAATGCCTTCCTCTATTTGACACATATCTTCTTTAATGTTATATTGGTACAACCCAATTGGTACTATTTGTTCTGTTAGCCCTTCAGCCAGATTCTTCAACGCTGTATATCTGAATTGGGCTAGATTTTATATTCATTTTCACAACAGCCCACTATATTATTACATTACAGGTCTTTGTAGTAAAATCAATATTCAAAGTTACTTTTATATTCTGCATGAAGTTTCTATATTTCTATTCTGCAACTAGAGTGTGCATAGTTTGTATTATTCAAAGTTCCAACAGCAACCCCAGGAATATTATAGTATTATTCTAAAATTAACTTTTATGCGCATTTTGCTGCAAGACAGATGAGCAAAGAAAATACATACGGGTAAGTCCAGACATAGTAACTACTTCTGAATATGTTTCAGAGACAGCCAAAATGTTATCTATCTGGGGAGTAAAGCAATAAAATAAAAAAATTGGTTTACAAAGTACTTGGCTTACAGAAATCTTTAATGAATACTCTCAGTAGAGAATTAAAATTCAGTGCAAGACATTGGCATTTCTTACCAACTTTGCTTTAGTTTTTCAAGAAACTGAGGACTAAAAATAATTCCAAATTTGTGAGCCACAATACCCATTACTGCAAATGTTATGGATGTAGTAATATTTGCTGTATTTCTAGCTACAAAACCAGTTGCAACTGGTTTTGATCTGACCAGGATTATTCCTTTTCTATGGAAGACAAGAGTGCTCCTGGCCAGATTTGTGGCTGCAAAACCCATCATTCTCCAAATATCACCAAAATATCAAACAACCTCCATTGAAGCATCGTCCTGAGCTAGTAGGCAAACCAGTCACAGGAGGCAACAACTCTTCACATCTTTGTTTTCTCTTTCCTTACCCTCCTACCAGTACAATTGTATGTATAAAGCAGGACAACATGGACAAGTGGATGGAATAACCCACTAAAAACCCCAGGAGTGGAATGAGGCTGACACTTCTCGTGCTGTTTGTTTCCTCTAGTTCAAACCCAGGCAAGCAGTGCAGCAGCGTTCAGCTCTGGGTTTGTTCACAGTAATACCACAAGCACGTGCTTTAATCATGTCAGTGCTCTCATCCTGGACTTGTCATCCAGCACAGATATTTTCCAGAGTAATGTCTTTATGTCAGCTGTTAAAATTCATTTGCACAGATTTAATGGACCAGCTCCAGACCCCTTCCTAAGCAATGTCAATGGAGGGTCACCTGAGACACCTGCACGTTATGGGCAGGACAGTGCCCAGGCTTCTGACAGCCCCACAGCCTGATCCTAACAACTCCACCTACACTGACAACCTCCTCCTCCTCTCACAGGCAGCCCCCTCCCACAGAAGCAGCAGCAAGGGGAATTATGACAATTCTGTCCTGCAGTCAGTGCTGGAACAGGCAGCCACACACAAAGGTTCATGTCACACTCTAAAATAAAGATCAAACAAGATCATATTATTTGGTCAGTATCTCTTCTTGTAAATGTATCTACCTCTCTCTACTGTTCTGAATACTTTTTGGCTTTTATGAAGTAAGAAACATACAGCAAAATGAGTGCTTATGTCCTACCTAAAAGATCTATGGCCAATCAGCTTTTTGACCAAGGTGTATCATTTCCATAGCCTTCCAGAAAAGGATAAGAAATAAAACATGGTTACATAGGTGACCTCTCTGATGCCAAAAATCCAGCCTTAAACTATCTTTTGTCTCCCAAGAAGGAGCACCAATTCTCTGTCCTTACTCAAGATACAGTGTTTGATCCGTGTTGCAGAGGCACAACAGCATGTTTAGATTATATCACACAGGCGATACAAGACTCAACACAAAAAGTATTTTGCACAAAAATCTCTGCCATCACTGCTTGCTATCCTTTACAAGATACCAGAGAAGTGCTCTGGAGAAAACAATATTATTTAGTTTGTGCATCAAAGTGTACAAACCCAAATAAAGGAATATTTGGAAGCTGACCACATCCTGCTCTGATTTCCAGCCACACCAGGACACTGCCTGCCATGTAATGTGCTCTAGCTGGAACCTGCTTCTTTATATGCTCAGACCTTTTCAGCTACATAATTACATTCTTAATTCTTAAGGGAGGGAAGGATGTATTTGCAGTTATCCATTAAAACTTTTTCCATTATTAAATGGGAAATTAGGAAGAAAAATGAAAGTCTTTATCCTTTAACAAAACCAGAAGGGCCTTGACTGCATACCTTGGTATTTGACTTTCAGTACAATATTTCTGTAAGCACAGAGCTCCCACTAATGAAACACATGCCATTACACAACTATGCTGCTCCCTTGATAGAATTTAGCACTACATGAACTGCGAAATCTAAAATTTCCATAATGATGTTATTAACTGCTTATGCAGTGGAAAAGTTCTGAAACACTTGCAAAAACTCTCCACAAAGTACAGAAATTCAGAATTATACTTAAGCATTTGCCATAAACTCCTAAGTCCAACCAAATATTAATTCAAATCAGCCCTTAGAGAATGGAAAAAGGAAAATCTAGTTTGAACACAAGAGAATTTCAGATTTCTTCATTAAGTGAGAACCTCAAAAAAACTAAACTCTGCAGTGCCCCAGCTCCTGACAGACAGATTCCTGAACATAATGCAAAGTTGAAAAAACAGCAACTGGGGGATAATCCCTTCTTGGAAAGAAGCCATTTATGTAGTGGCACTCTTCAGACATCAGCAAACACAGAGACAGCAAAGGAACCCCCTTCACTCCTGAGTCGCTGACACAAACCTGGTGCACATAAGAGCCACGACAAAGCCACTCCTTGGGCAGCCATGGGTGAAACAGAAATTCTGCACTCTGCTCCTGGCAAATGAGTTACTGGAGACTGAAAACTATGGCCATAACCTGAGTCCTTTCCCTTCTAGTGACAAGCTCCAGAATGAAATAAATGCCTGCAACCAGTTTCTTGTTCAGCTGTCATGACTTTGGCCCTGGAGACCCTTCTTTCAGTTCCCTGATACGTGCTCACTGCCTAGAAATAGGTGCTGTAGGTGGATTTCCACTGCAAGGCTTGTCATCCTGCACTGCTCACAAAATAACAATGCCTTTCTCCCCTGATGACTGCTTCATTGCTTTGACTCTGATGATGAATGAGCAGTAAACATACCACAAAATTAATTCAACCCTATGGCAGATTATCGTTAGAAGCTGAAAATTACAAAAATAGACTCATTCTTATTACAGCTTTAAGACTGATAGGTAAATCTCATTCACAAAAGGAAACTATAATGACACTAACATAAATGTTAATGCGAGGTTCAAATGCAATTTTAAATATTTATCTTGCGGAGGTAAACAGCCACAGTGAATATCTGAAGAGTAAACACATATTAAATCAATTCAAGTGCTTGCAAACTAATCTATCCTCAAATGCATTTACTTAAAGGCAGAGAGTCTACATTGCCAAGAACCCAGACATTCACGGATGTCAATGTACTTGAAAAGCACCAGCCTCTTGTGAGCAGCCATCTCAGCAGGTCACCTCTCTGCCCAGCAATCTCATTTCCTGGACTCCCTCATCACAAATTCTCAGGACAATTTTGTGCACTTTGAAGTAGATATTGAACATTTTTCCGAAAGTTGCACGCAGGTGTCAAAAAAGCCAAAACCAAAACCCTCCTAACATCTCCCCCCTGTCTTTGAGATGGGAGAGAGCTTAAAAATCAAAAACATGGATCCACCTGTGTATACCACTTTTATTTTATTGTCAAAATCCTAGCCTAGCACCCAATTGCAGCAGCAGAGCTAAAGCCCAGGAAACTCCCATGGGCCCACCCTCAGACAGTGTGGAGAAGTTGACTTCTCAATGGTTTTGAATGTGTTTATTTTGATGGTTGGTGTCCTAACATCCCACAATTTACGGCTTTGGAAACACAAATTTTTGCCTTAGCTTCTTCTGAACCATCGTTCTGGCATGCAGATGCCAGAACAAAGGAGTTTGCATGAACTGAGGGTGTATTCTCTTTTAGCATCTCTGGCAAATGTAGGGAAGAGCCACCACAGAAGCAGACAGTAAGTTCTTCTGAAACCTTCACCCTTCTTAACAAAAGTAATGATGTCCTTAGAATGCAACACCAATTGCCAGGTACAGGGAAACAAGCCATACGGGAAATAACATTTCCTCATAAGGTAATGATTGTATTTCCATATAATAAAGCCAACAAGGTAAGCTTGTACCAAGACATGAAAAAAAAAAAAGCAGTTAGGGACAGTCAGATTGCTTCCTCCACGTCATGCATGACATGGTTTAGGTTACAGTAATTAAAACTGCAGGATAGGAAAGTGAAGTCTCAATAACTCTCTATTTTAAATGAATACTTTGTCTGGACTTCTTAACACACACACTTTTAAGCTTTCAGAATATCTCAGGACAGTAATTTCACACCTTGCCAGAGTAGGACATTACCTACAAAACAGTAATTGTGACATTCAATGAAGAGCAGTTAGTCAGAGCTCTTTGTAGCTTGATGACAGCATACCAGCAAAGAGTTGGAAATAAGGATATCTAATTTTTTCTGTATAATGTAAGTAATTATGCAACAATTCACAGATTAAACAAATCTTGTATAAACATGATGCCTCCATTTGTAGGAATTCCCTCAGTTTAGTTAAGCAATTGCTTTTCTAGTTCTTTAGGTATCATTAAAACCTTCCTAATTTGAATAAACACAGATGTGTACCATAATACCATTTCCAAATGTAACCCTTGATACTTCCATAAATAAATGAAGGAAGAATTATATTTCTCATATACTACTAATTACTCACTTTAAGAGGAAATAAAAATTGCTAATGACAAAATTAAGGGTTTTAAGATGTAATTCTATTAGTTTTTTGCATACAGGAACATTTCTCAGGGTGATTTCATATTGTCATGGGGAATAATGTATTTTTAAAGGAAATAATCTAAAACCCCCAGTACATTACTTAAATTTGGTCACTTCTATAAAATAGCAATCTAATCCTTGGCTATAACACTAAATGATGGCTGGATATGGAGACCACTGGTAATTTAAGCCAAAGAGGAAGGCAGTTAATGGACCAACATCAGATGCTCTTAGATTATGAGGATGCTTATTTTACAGGATGTTATTACGCTAATATGTTATTAAAGAGTTTACAAGTACCTGGCTTTAATGTACTTACCCCCAACAACAATCCAAAAGCTGCTTTCGAGGCAATACTCATGAATTCTACAAACTTAAAAGACAATTTCTGTGATATCGTCTATTTCAGCTTTCAGACTGTACATACAGTAAAAAGAGTGAGCAATCTAAGTAGAAGAGATCACTTGCAGACAGAGAATACAGTAATAAAAGATAGATTAAATAAAATTAAAACTAGATAAATTAGATAAACAGACACTTTCTCAAACACACCCACACAAAAGAAGGGAGGCTTATTCACCCAGGAACTGCAGAGTATTTCATAAGCACTGGGTTGAATGTTAGGCACCAAAGTTCACATCTAATTCAGTGAGCCACTTTTCCCCAATTACTGCCAATGTCTCACAGCAGCTGCTCCGTACCTGGGAGCCTCTAGCAATGGCATCTCCCTTTTTCCTCCCCAGCTGTTCTTCTTGCATGTGAGGAAAGAAAAACAGACTAAGATAGACAGATCAGCCCAGGTTGGCAGCCATCTCTGGAGAAACCAATCCAAACCAAACCTCTCTGCATCTGTTTACCAGGTCCCTTGTGGCAATGAATCTCACTTGAAGACGCCTGCCTGAAGACACGTAGTCCTCACACTGACAAGTCCTGGGCCTCCTTAGGCAGACATATGCTCCCCGTTCTTCTGCCACATTACTCTTAATTTGAGAGGTACAAGTCTCATCAGGCACTGGAACGTGGCACACACAGGCAGCAGGTAACTGCTGGTTGAAAATGGTGTGTTTTATTTAGAAACCATTCCAAGGGTGCCTCACAACCTCACTGCTGCAGCCTGAACTGAAAGGCTGCACTTGGCAGTAGTGCAGGTCTTGATACAGCATTGTTAGGCACAATTTATGGCTATAATTTAAAAATTAAACTAAGACAAAGCACTGAACTGAAAAGAGCTCAATTAACATGCAGGAGGCCAAACTTCCTGCTGATATAATTTCTCCAACTTCAATGGAACCGGAACAGAAGCGAATCTGGCTCATTATTTCCTATTCTTCTGAAGACATACAGAGGATACTATCTGTTATACTGTTATCACAGCATGGAAGGAGTTCTGCAATAGTGACCACTAATGCCGAATGCTGAGGAGAAGAGAAATGCTATTTCTTGCTTCCAAACAATGAACAGAGAGATTGAATCTGGTCTCAAATGAGCCAATATTCAGTGTAAGCCCTTATAATGTAGCTTGATAGCTGCCATACTCTGGCTAAAAATGAAGAAAGACATGGATGCAGATTTTGAACAAGCAAATTAAAAATGTTATATACTGTTCTCAGGCAAAAGTAAGAAAACATAGGACCTAGTCCATATCCCACTACAAACGTATGTAATCTCACTCCCGGGAACAGAGGGGTTTTTCCTCAGAGTTCAGACTTTACCCAGTTATGGAGTCATGTCTCAAACATAATTCTATCTTTTTTTGTTTCTCATTTCAAAACTGTACCCTATTTTGCCTATTCTATCCTGTTACTTGAAGATTTTATCTTCAAGTATTTTCATTTTATTTTTTTACATATGCAAATATTGCCACACAGTGCTAAGCTAGGAACAATCACTACATTTAGCCAGGCTTGGTGTCCTTCTAGCACTTAGTCCTTTCCAGCAATAGCAACCCAAGAGATTTCATTAGTCTCATTCTACTCTAGTCAAACATTTCCACTGAGGAACAGCAACTAATTAAGCACATCAAGATTAATGAAAAATATAAGAAGCAATGATACTGCAGTTGTTAAATCTAAAATATCTCCTGTGCCGGTACTTAAAAAAATTATATATCAAATTTCATTACAGTCTCATTTGAAGAAATGGTAGGAATTAATATTAACAGCAAATCTTCATTTCTTAGCTAGTTACTAGCAGTTACAAGGCTGGATTCCAGCCATGGAATTCTTTATTTCTATGAAAAATTAAACACCGTTGCATGGTAGACCAGAAAGATAAGAGGAGGTCTTAAGAAATTCCCTGAGAAAACAGGCAGTTAGAAGATCCCTGTGGGTCAGATTTCACAGGTAGGCCAGGTTCTGCCATCTGCTAATGCTATCACAGAGTATTATCAACTGAGACAGCGTGCACCATCGCCTGGTGAGATCCTGGACAGGTCTACAGCTGCTTTGGAAGAATTAGCCAGGACACATCAATTAGGTAACTTTTCTGTAATGAAATGATAGATGGCCAGCTTGTGGGAAAGGCCACGGATTCCTGGATCCAGGCAGTATTACCTCCTGAATCAAAGCTGACACCAAGACAGGGACACCTCTCCTCAGGTGGAACAAGCCTTCAAGGAAGCCAAGGAAAAATATAAACTTAAGCTCAGGAGAAACTGAGCTGCAAAGAAAAGCATTGTGTTTAAGGAGTCAAACATGTCCTGAAATTGTTCTTCCTATAGCTTTTCGACAGCTGAAGCAACATCCCTTTTTTGTTAAAACTGGCTTAGAAGAGGGAAGGTTTTCTTATGATAAAATGCACTACTGTCCAATGAGTAACAGCACTTACATAAATAAGTTGCAATTACTATTGCACTCTTTTCTTGGAGATAAGTTCAATGTATATTTCCATGTGCATTCATGCACAGATTTAAAACATTTTTTGCCTTGGAAAAGGTGCTACCTAAGTTTTGCACTTCACAATTCATCTTTTCATCAGCTTCCCAATTCCCTCATGCCGCATTTTTAATGGAAAACTGAAGGCCAGCCTTATGTAAACATTCTGTTAATTTCCAGCCTTCAGATTCCAACTTTCTTGAAGCCAAAAGAAGTTTGGCATTGAATTCTGGATCAAGCCACGGCTTTTCCATGAGATCCAAGAAGCAACTCTCGATTCCATCACATTTTGTTTGAGCCTTTACCAGCATTTGGCTTCTAGTGTGGTTGATTACACACCAGCGACAATTCTCTGCTATTCACTATCCCCACCAGATGTATCAATATACCAATGAATTAAACTGCAATTATTTTTCTCACACCTTTGGAATATGCTGCAACCAATGCATGAACAGCTTGTTTCCTTGTTTTATATCTCAGCCCAAATATGCTGGCATTAAAACCCCTATTTGCTCATCGTTAGAGGGGGCAATGTCTGACCCTAATTCTCCTGGGACACAGACGGCTGCCTTGGCAGATGTAGCCACACAGAAGTGCCACAGACTCTGCTTTCATAGAATGTTCAAGGCTGCTGCTTAGATTTTTTTTGTAGCAAGCCCATAAAACTGCCCATGATGTTTCTGGCTAAGTGGGTTAAAAAAAAATAAAAAAAAAATGCTTCCTGCATGAGCTAAAAATGAAAAGGGCTAATTAAATCAACTCTGAAATAATACTGAAACAATGCAGCGAAGGTTCTTCTCTCTCACGCAAATGCACAAAGTTCAGTCTGGTCTGACCTGATTACTGCAGCCCAAGATGACAAAAGCAATGACCCAGTAGAGGAAGAAATCTCTCTGGGCTCCTTCTGGCTGTGGTTCTGAAGAATGGGAAAATGCTGACATGCTGTAGGCTCATCAGGGCATCTGTGGAGTAGGTGCCACAAACCCACGAATCACATCCTAGCCAAGGCTCTGAAGCCTCTTTGCTGTGAGCAGTTTACAGTTTCCTTTGGGAGATGGTGACTGGGCAATGCTGAGGGTGGATGTGCACACAGATGGAAGAAGCATAAGAAACCACTGCTCAAAACTGGCCTGAAAGAAGAGAATAGCCAAACATTATATTTTTTTTTTTATTGGGAGACAGAAAGACAGACTCCTAAAGCCATTCATGTGCAGCCATGGGGAATATTGAGCTGCTGCAGTGTGTTCATCTCACAGTTCTCCAGGCTTCAGCTGAGCTTTTCCTCTACTCAGAATAATGACAGCAAAAATGGCAGTTTACCTATTCTGGAACACATTTCACTCTGCACTCACTGAGGTCAGTAACAAACCTGTCCCTTCAGCAAACTTTATTTGGCCTCTTCTCACCTCCTTCTCGCAGCATAAAGGAACATGAATTGTTACTGTCCAAATTCTAAGCTCTCAGTTTCCTTCTGATAAACCAGCAGTAAAGAGAATCACCTGGCATTCCAGAACTTCAGCTGCCCTTGTCATTCTAGACTCCAGAGGACTAACAACATTTACACTTGCTGCTGCCAAAACCAGACAGAGCAGACAAACCAACAAAAGGCTGCTAATCTTCAACAACACTTGTCCAGATTAAAAGGTCAATCATACAAGTGTTATGCCTGTGGTGCAGAGGTGTATTATTTCAGGCAATATGACTTGTTTAGGAAGATTTTTCTTGTCTCCCGAAGTAGGGGAGAAAAAAAAAAAAGGAAAAAAGAAAAACAGCACATACAGAGAAGAAAAATCAAACCATCTTTCACTAGTTTTTCAGCTACACAAGAACTACACTGTATTTTTCATCTGTAGCCTGTTCAGATTTAGCCTTTCTGCCCACATTGATATAAACATGCTGCTTACTGATGCTGTTGTTTGCATACAGTCTTATGCTACTTTCTTAGGGAGGAGAAAAATTACCAACAAACGTGCACTCCAGCAGACGGTGTATGCCATGTGCTCGTTAGCAAGGTATCTTTATAATAGCAAAGCAGTTAAATATTGATCATGAAGTTGAGCAAGGGCACAAATGCTTTATCTAAATTACCTTGAGGTTTGAGGAGGTTGCTGAAGATAAAGTAGTCTACAGGGCTTACAAGAAATCAGCCCACACATGCATCTGCTGTGGAAGTATCAGCAAAACTGTTCCAAGACAGATTGCAGTCTGACAGCCCAGGACTTACAGGCTCTGTAACTGCTCTATCAAATATCACCAAGGGGTGCTGCCAATGGCCTGTTACTTACAGGGGAGAGGGCTCTACCCACCTTAGCCTGCTTAATTCTGTAGGATAGCTAGAAAGAGCAAAGAGGACAGGAGTGGACATGGGATCCTGAAGTAATGTCACAGCAGGAATTCAGCTTTGATCATTATGAGGGAAAATAAAGGGTTGTGCAGAGAGATTCCTTCTGGTCCTAGCTGTGTCCTGAGGATACTGCATGAGCCCAGGAGGTAACCATACCAAAAGATTTCCAGACACCAGATAAAACAGGGACAGGTTGTAATACCTCCATTTAGTAGAAGACTTGAAAACTAAAGAAATTGATTAATTTTTTTCCAGATCTGACCTTTTCCTACCTATGGCCACACATCTTTCCCACATATACATCAGGGCCAGACCAGCCAGAAAGGAGAGCAGATGCAAAAAGGTCTGAGGAGGTTTCACCTACGACAACCAGAAGCACCTCACTTCTAATCCATGAAGTCTGCACCAAGTTTACACACCAGCAAGATTTGCAGATGTGAGATTTTAAAAAGAGAGACCAAGAGAGCACATCTGCTTTCAACAGGCACACTGAGCCAAGCTCAAAGACCAGAACTCTATCAGCACTGTCCCCAGAGGAGATGAGCACCAGACTCACCTCTGGACTGGCCTCTGCTCTGCTCCAGCCCCACAGCTCTCATGAAATGCTGGGGAAAGCAGAGAACTCCAGTTACCATGACATCCCAGACAGCAGCCCTCCATGTCTTACACTAATGAGTCTGGATTCTGCTGTTTACATGCCTAGTTTAAAAGTATAATGATTTAGGAGTCAGCAGAATTACATCAGAGTAAGAGAAAAGCATTTTGCCTCGAGGCTTTCTTTAGAAATTAGACATATCACTTTCAAACATGCCCAATAGCATTTTAGTATACCTTTGAGATGCTTCAGCTCTGGTATGGCATCTCAAAAGCACAGGAAGAAGAAAATGCAGGTCTTCAACATCTAGACTGTATGAGGAAAGGGGGAGGTTGGTGTCCCCAAGGAAACAGTTCAGAGCCTATGTATGGAATCACTTTGTAATTCAGACTTTCTAATAAGACTCGCTAAAAAGGCTCCGAAATCTCCATGCCTTTTGACTGATAAAGTAGGAGTACCCCTGGGCAGAATGAGGACAGCAGCAAACATGCTTTAAATTAAAGGGAAAGTAAGATGAGCAAGATGTGACCCAAATACCCGTGTGCAAGTGTACAGGCAGCATTTCTTGTCCAAGCCTCAGGGAATTCACAAGGCACTGTTCAAGCACTGCTGCTCCAACACTATAGAGAAACCCCAGAACAAGTGTTCACAGTCACATTCTCCTGTCTTTTTTGCTCAGTACCTCTCATTGTAGCACTGAGCCAGACAGAAAAAATGGATCAAGCTGAGGAAACTAAAATTGCAGTTACAGTTGATGGTGCTTAAGTGTTTAATTGTCACAATTATGGGGCTTCAACTTTTTAAAAATAAGTCTCCCATAATTATTTCAGTATTTTGGCTTAATTCCAGTTGAGGTTTTAATGGGACTCGTTTTGATAGATATAGGATATTGTCCCAATGGAGTCTCATTTGGATACGGGCCACCTGCAATTACCAATGAGCAGAGCTGGGCAAGATTAAAAGCACAGGCAGTATAATTTCTACCTTGTGTCCCAGGCTCTGTGGATTTGTTACTCATACAGCCTGTCCATCTGGGGAGCAAACAGCATGTACTCCTTGATGAGAAACTCTGGCCAACCGACCAGCTGTGAAAAAAATAGATTACTCTTGTCATTTTTTTCTCCGAGGTAATTTGCTGGGAGTAAAAATATAATTTCTTTGAAGGTTTGCAGTTAAAAGAAGATCCAAGGGATGGGTCTTATTTATATTTAAAATCCACTGCACTTTTATTTGCCAAATGCAGTTTTGAAGATATAATGCTGATTAAACAGTTTTCCTTGTCATTTGGGACTCCAGGAAAGTGAATTTCTATTATTCAAAGTACAACAAAACCAAACTACTGTTAAAGGGAAAAGTTCCTTTAAAAAGCACTACTACAGTCTCTGAGAGGAAGATTTTTTTTTTACCTGTCATTTTCTTATTATCTTTTTAGTAATCATATGTTCCTGCTGCACCCAGGAAACTGAGCAGACAGATTTTGTCTTATTCAGGAGGGTTTTGTGGAAAGTTCCATGGTCACTCTGAAATTGTAAGTTAAGAATGAGTCGGTGACCTAGAACTGCTCTTAAAAGGCAGATTGCAAGTGACAGACTAAATGGCACTATAATATGAAAATTCTTCCTTTTAGCTTAAATTCCATTGTAGTCACAGTTCTATGTGATAGCAGCTCACACATCATGCTTGCTAACAGATTCACTGCTTGAGCTAAAGAGGCAGAGGGCTTTGCTATAGATTCTACCATTTTCTCCAGAAAACATCACAAGAGGGTGCCAGAAAACCCACTTTTCTAACAACAGAGAATGAGAAATCAAGCAGGTCCAGATAGTACTTTGGCTTTTAGATGTATTCAACCAAATTCTGCTCTGTACTTCTTTGACTTTATATCTGATGAGCCAAGACTACTTAGATATGCATGTAAGACTACTGCTTTTAAAATGCTAACTTATCTTCCCAACAACCAACTCATTTTAGGAAGTTATTGGTGATTAGCACAACAGCAGGGCTTGCTGCTCAGCACATCTCCTAAACTACACCAAGCAGTTCTAGATTTAGGAATATCAGTGCAGCAATCACCCTTTCAGGGACAGTAGTTCTGTGGGAATTAATCCTGTAAATGTGAAAGCAGTGAACATAGTATGGCCCCAAACTTCATCATGAGAAGTGAAATGCTTCGTAACACCCTGTCTTTTCCCACCACCTGTTACAGTTCTAAAATTAAAAAAAGTAAATAATATTACTTTTTTTATACTTAAAGGAACAAAAAAATTCCAGGAAAGCAGCCTGAAATAGAGAAAATACTGCTCTCCTTTATGATTCCCCCCTTATCTCTGTTCCACATGACAGAAATACCTTTCCATGCGTACTGTGCTTTCAATATTAGGTAATGGAAAGAGATGGATCTCAGTAATTACGAAGAGAGGAAGTCACAACAGGGGAATCAGTGCTTGCTGTGTCTAATGCAGCAATTGCTAACCTGACCTGACTGGCAGAGGTCATGCACAAGGTGCAACTCCAGTGCTGTCTGCTGCCTCTGACTTTACCCACCAAGCTCCCCCAGAACTGCGAGAGCTGGTGAGAGCAGCATCCTCAATGTTAAAAGGAGAGAGAAGAACAGATGTGTTCCCACAACGGCAAAAATCCTCTGCTAACAGCTGAGCTGTGGAAAGAAGATGATGGCAGGGAATCTGCACTACGAGCAACTGTACAGACTTCCCCTATGATGTCAAAGACAGAATGTCTCCATGGACAGCACTGGCCCAGCACCTACAGCACTCACAAACACCAAGGCAGGTGCTTTAGCAGAGGTGACTGCAAGAAATTAAACTGCTCCCCATTCTTGTATCAAAAATTTGATCCACAGAAATAAGAAACACATGCCAGAAAGTAATATTTCTTCTCTTGCCTTTATCATTTTTGTATTTTAGTTTATCATAAAGGAAGACAGTGACTAAATTTTCAGTGGGTTATGAGTGCAGAGTCAGATGGATCAGTTCACCTTGTAAGATTCAACCAGTCTTGATTTAAGCAAACTTTCTGTAGAGATGACAATGAAAAACACCTGCCAAGGACTTAGTAGAAATCCGTGGTAAAGATTCTAGCATTTTCAAACACTTTTCACCCTAAACTTATCCCATTCTTCTACTTTTTTGTGAAAGTAGGTATAAAACCAGCATGGATGCACCCAAAGATACACATTGAAGTAGTCAAATTCAATATTAGGCCTTTCTTTCTTATATATTAGTAAGTAGTCAATCCAATGGAAGTAATTTCAAATAAATGTTTAAGACAATTTTATTAAAAAAAGACCATATATATCAAAAAATACATTTCTTTTTGTATCCTGAGGCACCAAAATTAACAAGTCTGGTAATTTAATTATAATATATTCCACACTATGCATAGAGGGATAAATATTTGAAATATATCTGCATAGACAACCTATATGTATTTTCAACACAGTATTTCAAGTGTATTCTAATCAATGATTTACCATAAATAGACTATTTTCCATTCATGATGTAGACAATTGTGGTGAACATTATAAAATACTGACTCAATGCATACTTGTTTTTGTTTTGACTGCACTGAAATCTATCTAGTAGCAAATATCCCCACTGCAAAGAGGGTCTGACACTGAATTAGGAGCTATTCAAGTCTGAAAAATTAGTCTTTATCAGACCTGTGCACAGAACTGAGTTTCACATAATGAAGCCAACATGATTCAACTGCGCAAGGCCGTGTTTTAAGTAAAATGGACAGAAGGCAACATGCCCAAAACCTACAGTGTTCTTCAGCTACATGAAATGAAAATATATTTAGCCAAATATTCTGCTGGCATTTGCCCATGGACTTGGAGTCAAAGCAGTCATAGCAGTACAGAATCTGCTAACAATTATCTATATTTTCACATAGAAATACATTGACATGAATCCACACACACACAACCTTATTCCTCATGCAGTTTCCAGATTACTCATCTCGTGGGTACAAAAAGATACATGCTCATATTTTACACAGTACATTTGAAGTCTGAGCTACAAAAAGATTTCTGCATGTAAACGTATGGGTACATTTCCTCTGAGTGGAGAGGTATGTCAGGAGAATGTGATTTCACAGCCAGATCTGTAGCAACCACCCCCGAGATAACCTCAGAGGCAGTTTCAGGGCCAGCTGTTCCGAGTTCACAAAGAATTCAGGCAGTAAGCCAGAGCCAAGCCCAGATGCTGCTATTGGGAACTTTCCAAAGCTTTACATCTGGATCCTGCTTCTGCCAAATGCCCCATCTGCCTGCAAGGTGATAAATTCCACCTCTCAGAGGACAAGGAGCAAGAGAACACAGCAGGGAAAGGGAGCACCAACAGCACCAAATCAATACGAGGGACAGCTAACGTTTGCTTGGAATCTAATAAAGTATTTTCTCAATATTCTCCTGCTCCACATTCCTACATCAGCTTTCCACAGAAGGCCTAAAGCACTGCTTTCCCATTGTTTTCAGCTACTGGAACACTTCATATCCAGGAGACCTAAAGCAACAAGGCATATGCCAAAGGTGCAAGGGCAATACAAATTTCAGGATGGGAGTGGAGGGGGTTTCTTCCCCAAGGATATCAAGAGAGGGCTCAGATAAGTCTGAAGAGTGCAAGGATTTAAAATACTCCAAGCACAGAAGCATCAATATGTCCAGAGGCAGAACTGTCCTTGAGAAGGGTTGTAGCTTTTAAAAAGACTGATCAGGAGACACAATTAGTACTGTGAGAGTTAAAAACATATCCCTTTATGCTCATGAACAGCAGGGAGGAAGAGAGAACTGCACAGGAACAAAATAGGCTTCTACTAGTGGGGCAACAAATCTTATTTTTGCAACTGAGGACAGTATTAGAGAAGTCAAAAAGAATTCAGCCCAAGAGAAGTTACAAAGGATATCCAGAATTGTAAAGCAAGGAGAGATGAAAAAAAAAATAAAAAAAATAAACACTGTGGAAGCAGTTTTATGTGCTTTAGGGTTTCTATTGCACCCCTTTTTGGTAGTTTTTCTTTCAAAACCAGCAGTAGCTCAAATCCCTCTGAATATCACAGAACTGTGAGCTCTTCTCTCACACTGAACTGCAGAAAGCTCAGCTTGGGGTGGGACCCTCAGTGAAAAGAACTTCTCTGAAAAAAAAATCCATAGCATTATAAAGCTCAAAGCCTTTGTAACATCACTATTCTTAACAGCACTGGCTTGTACACCACACTAGAAAACTGCAATTTTTCAATAGGACTAAGCATTTGAGGAAAGCTTACATTGCATCCACACTTAAAACAGAATTAAGGGCCAAACTAGAAAACTACAGAGCTGTAGCACAGGAAAAGATCCTAAAAGATAAGGCAAAGAACAGAAATCTATTCAGACAGGCTGCATAGCCCGGTCCAAGAAGATTTTAAAGGGGAGGTCATGTTCAGCAAAACTTTTGTGAGCACAGCAATGAAAAGCTGTTGGAACTCAAGCTAGAAATACAAGGTACTGGAAATAAAAGGTCCAGAAATGCTTTTAAGACCATACTGTGTAACACTAGTATATAAAGATTAATAAGTATAGCAATGATGGCAAAATTCATAGACAGGAAACAAGGTCAGTGCTAAGTTCAGTGATTAGTAATAGATAATTCAACTTGGAAAGAGGGAGAAGGGAATTGTGTTGCAATCTAGTTTTGTACAGGACCCAATTAATAGCTGTACAATAGCACTGTAAAGGAAGCAACTGAGCTTACTTCCTGCCTATACACTCATAGCTGGCCAAAGCCTTTATCAATCCTGGAAAACCAACAGGAAAATACTTCTACATTTTAAAGACAAAAAGGTAACTTGCAAGCCAATGTTATGGTATTTTAACATTAAATATGACAGAGAACATAATGCTGTTTAGAGGCCTATCAAGCTGGTAACCTTGTACAAGGTACCATGTAAATAGAATAAATATCATCCTCCACTTCAAAGGCCTTTCGAAATAGGAAGTACATGATGCAGTGGTTTGACATTTCAAGATAAAATCCTAACGACAAACATGCTAAAGAATCTACAGGGAAAGCAATCCAGAGAACAAGGACAAACAACAAGGGTCTGGCAGTGGGAAGCCATGGAAGCAAGCAAGGTCAACAACAAGTGACCCAAAGAAACCTCCTCAGAAGATCTGCAAAAAAGATTCTAAAGACAAGAGCTGTTACATAAAAGAAGACAAATCCATGCATGCACATACACACGTGCATATTGACATACATAAACTGAGAAAGGGATGAGGCTTTCCTGGAACTGAAGCAGAGATGTGATCACACAGAGGCTGTGGCCAAGGACAGTGAAGGGAAGTAAGAATAGAACAGGACTTTCAGCACCAAAATGTGCCATTTACTGTTGCTTTTTACTATTTAGAATAGCTACAGCCCCTCAAGTCCTTTTGGTCTGGGGAACTAATATAGGAGATTTGGGATCCTTTTAGGTCTAGAGTGACCTGCGCTATTTTCCAGTGTTGAAAGTCAAAGATTTATGTACATTAGTGAAAAGTCAGAATCTTTTATGAGAAGGCAAGAACACAGCATGTTGCCAAAAGAGCAGAGCCTCTTACTGGCAGGAGTGGAACACATTCCTGCAAAGTACTGGGCACATTTTGATTTAACAGAAGAGCAATGCTGCATTTCTGTCTATCAGCCATATAAGATTAATGCCTTCTGATGTGAGACTACTGCACACCAGAGAGAACTGACTGACAGAAGCATTAACTAATGTTTGTAACATGATGGTTTTACAATCACTACCCTCATATCTTTTTAACTAAGGGCTCCTATAAAGCAGGAGGCGACACCACATGTCACTTTAATGAATCTCTAGAAGCTAAATTCAAAATCTAGCTGTTTGTACATAGAGATATACATAGGTGTGCATGTGCATATATGTATCCACTCCATAATATTTCTTTTAAGATTAGTACTTATAAT
The DNA here is from genome assembly GCA_013397245.1 of Thryothorus ludovicianus. Lineage (NCBI taxonomy): Eukaryota > Metazoa > Chordata > Aves > Passeriformes > Certhiidae > Thryothorus > Thryothorus ludovicianus. Next base: position 87,128 of record VZTB01017798.1, on the reverse strand, counting down.
TACTAATTACTTGTGCAGAATTGCACAAGCTGAGAAGAATTGTCCCTCTTTAAAGGAAACAAAACCAGCATTGTTGAATTAGAGGTTTTCTAATCTTTACGGAGACTATTTTTGGCCATAGAGTTCTCAGAGGAGTACCTTTATTTTATTAATTTCATTTTCTATCAGGGCACATTAAGTTGGCACAAAAAATATACGTCATTGCCTACCAGGTAGTCAAGAGGATTTACAGCAAACTTAAATATGGCATACAAGAGGGAAGCCCAAATTCCAGCTTTGACTTGTCCTTTACTGCAAAACTGATACTGAGCAATTTTAAGGTTAGAGCTGAAAGAAAAAGTGCTTGTAGAGTCAGGATCCATACTAAGAAAAAGCAAAACAAAGAACAAAATTAGTATTCTGAAGCCTATGATGAGCTCTACTGAGCTGAAGACTTCTTATTTATCCGTTAGTGGTTTGTGAAATTTAAGACATGTCCCCACCTTCATTAGGACTAAAATCAAAACTATTTCTACATTTCCTCACCACTAATGAAGATTAATTCATTAAGAACTGAGCAAAGACCATCAATCAAGCTTCCAGGTAATCAATAATAAAGTCCTATAGGTTCAGACTGACCCGTCTCTATTTTCACTGGAGAAACAATTAGCAGGTTGAGTGTTATTAGAGTATGTTGGACCAATTCCAGTAGAGATGTAATGAATGGAATTAAACTGATTTCTTTAACACCTGCATATTGAAAGACCTACAGAACAGGCTTGGTGAGAAACCAACAAGAAATGTGAAATGTGATCCCAGTCTGAATCTTTTACTCAAACTTCTCTCCAGAAAAAGACAACTCAGTTCCATTGACTAAGTCTCTACACTTCAGCCAGATTTTTTTTTTTAGTTCATTTCTCATTCCCATCCAGTCTTCTTTTGCTTGCACATGAATAATAAAACAGGATTTTAAAAAAATAAAAATAAAGAAGAATCATTTGACAGCAATGCATTCATTGTTCTTTAGCTCGAAACACTGACAACTCCAGCAGCTACCTCATATCTCCAGGTTCCAGCAGTCTACTGGAAGGATTGATAACCAGCCTGCAAATAATTCTGTCTGTGAACACATTAAATACAGATTGTTTCTCTTCTGTGCTAAAGAATCTCTGTATCATCATCCTGGTTCTCCTTAAGACTTTTCTACTGCTGCTTTTATGTTTCACTTAGAGTAAGGAGAAAAGAATTAACATATCTGTATCTAATCTTCTCTTGGCAGTTACAGTTTGGAAGTGGCAAAAGAGCAGGTAATGAGTTTGACCTTGTGGGCTTGGTGGGGATCTCAGGGTACCCTGCTCTCGTGCTCTCTTTCTTTCTTTGGGACCCTGCAAGCAATGGACAGAGGCTTATAAGGAGATGAAAAGATTCCTTTTCACTTGCTGTTGAAATTAACTGATCAGACTGCCATCTGTAGGGTCCTGCTCTTCCTTTTCTTGTATTCTCCCTGCTGTGGGAATGAAACCGCAAAGAGAACAAAAGTGCCACTGAATTCAGCTAAAAGGAGTTCTCTGAAATGGCAAGCTGTTAATGTACATAATAAAGATCATCTCCCATTGTGCTTGTCAACCAGTTTGCCCATCATTTAAGCTAACAATCTCTTTACTTGATCTTAAAAGTCCATGAGTTGCCATAAGAAGTCTGGGAAAAAAAAAAATCTTAACCGCTTCTTCAGATAATTGATGACATGTTAAGCTTGGGTTAATAAAGGCTAAGTATCAATTCCTGTCCATTTCAGCAAGGTAGGGATAGTTCAGAAAAGAGCTCTGTAGACTTCACACCAAATCCAGCCTCAAAAGGAGAGCCAAGGAAGTCTCCAGGAGTTTGCATCAGGGACACTCTCACTGGGGAGCAATGCCTGTGATGCCACAGCAGTAGAAGATAAGCCTAAGGACAATATTCCCAAATAACTCACTTTGACAGGTAGATCAAAACCCAAATGATACATCCGCTGCAGAACTGAGTTGTATGAGGGGGACAGACTAGCTTTCCAGTATGAAAAGGAAGCAGACAAATGTAATAAGTGAAGACTATCAATGTTCTGTATGAGGGTCACAATTTTTTACTGAAACTTCTAAAAGAACAGAGATCTGACCTTGTGTTAGGATATGCAGGCAAAACTCAACACATCAGCAGCCTTCATAGTTAACCGTTTGCATTTGGGAGACTTTTGGTTAAGTCAGCAGTGACTCAAGGATATTCTTGTAATGAAGAAGTAGTTTCAGAGTGGAATAAGTGTGATTTTCTGCAGGAAATGGACAGGGCAAGAAGGAACAAGAGCTAAAAACAGCCAATGAGCCAAATCTCCACGGAAAAAAACTATTATTACCATTTTTAATTTTTTCTTTAAATCTCAAGATCACCATTAGAAATTAATGTTGCCATGCAAAGGTGCAGTACAGCATAAATTTGGTGAAGACTATGGTTACATCAATATTCCTTTAGATTGTAAAAAAGTGTCATGACCTAGAAAGCTCTAAAATACCTGCTGTCAATAAAGTAAAGTACATTTGCAAACTCTTACATTATCTAGTATCTGATGCAAAAATGTTTATAGGAACACTCTACAATGTTTGGGAATTTCTGCTATCTTTATGTTAAATTTGGCTGTTGAGCCACAGTACTTGAACATGTGCATGCACATTGTACAAGCAGCTTTCAAGCTGGGGGAATTTTAGGACACTGAAAATACTTTGTGCTTCCTATTCATATGTGCATACACTGAATTACCTGGAAAACAGATGCTTTGAAAATGTTGGAACTCCTTTGCAGTGAAGGCAGAATTTTTCTAGTAAGAGTTTCTAGCTTTTAGAGAACACCTTACTCTAAATTATCTCTTCTTTCTTTCATCAAGATCATTAATTGCATGTGTATTTGTAGTGCTATCTGCGACAGGTGTCACATATCTTTGCCCAACTCATTTGATTAATTGCCTCCAAAGCCTGCCTCTGGCTAAGGGGCATGCCACCTTTTACTACAATCCCTGCCAGTCACCAGCAATTTATTTGTCACATGTACATACACAGCCCTAGCTAAGAACAGTAAGAGCTCATGTTACCATGCCCATCTCATTCAATTAATTGCTTCAGTGGCAAGCCCCTGGCCAGGACAAATTTGAGTAACTGTAGTGTTAAATCACCCATACAAACATTTTCCACATATATACTAAATCCATTTATTGGATTTACCACTCACCCATTTTCTGTCACCATATACCCCAGTCCTTGCCACTCATTTGAAGGGTAAATATCACCTGCACAATCTCAGCTCCAGCTGTTGATCCTGACTCTATCTGCCCTTTGCTCCATGCTCTGGAGTTAGAATACTCTAGGTGAGATATTGTTTCTCCCAGATCCACATATATATTATTAGGTAGAAAGCATCAGCATTAAGAAGGCAGATGGTAAAATTCACAAAACATTATATTTGTATTTTGTGGAATTTACCTATATCTCTAGGTTTCACAATACCTAAAGAGCTGCAGTTTATACCAGGTATGCAATGACCAGGAACTTACACACCCTGAGGAGGATACAGCAGTCAGAATGGGGAGTTCCAGAATTCCCAGCTGTATAAAAAGCACATATCATTCAGGCCCAACATCAGGGTACACATAGCCATAGGCTTTGATGGAGAAAATTCACATTATAACTGCAGTTGTGATCCCTGCCTGTGCAGTGAGAATCAGGCATAGACATGAGGAAAAAGGAAGGAATACACTGCTGCAAGTTTCCAAACACAGAAAACACCAGATGAGATCCCTTCAGCAGAGCCCAAACTTCACAAAATCAATGAGGGATATGCAATTGTCTTTACCTACAGCAGGACCTCATTTTAGTCTGGCACTCATAGCTGATTTTATACATCCATAATCACAACTGGTACGCTTCACTTCTGATTTCTTCTTCATAATAATTAATCACTAAACTCTCTCTCCTTCAAAAGTTACCCAGTAATGAAAAAGCATCATGAAAACAGGATTATAAATGTGTCTGATAAACAATGCAGCCTTGTCATGGTTTAACTGCAGCTAGCAGCCAAACACTATGCAGCCACTCACTCACTCCCCCAACAGCAGGGCTGGGAGAGAACTGGAAGGATAAAAGCCAGAAAACTCATGGGTTGAGATAAAGA
>VZTB01017798.1:47679-82887 GCA_013397245.1 Thryothorus ludovicianus | reverse complement strand
CTCCCCCAACAGCAGGGCTGGGAGAGAACTGGAAGGATAAAAGCCAGAAAACTCATGGGTTGAGATAAAGACAGTTGAATACGGAAAGCAAAAACCATGCACACAAGCAAAGCAAAACAAGGAATAAATACACTGCTTCCCATGGGCAGGCAGGAGTCCATCCATGTCCAGGAGAGCAGGGCTCCATCACATGTAACAGTGAAGACAAACTTTGGTGTTTGGGAAGACAAACACCATCACTCCAAATGTCCCTTTCTTCCTCCTTCTTCTCCCCACTTTATATATTGAGCAAGATGTCGTGTGGTCTGGAATATCCCTTTGGTCACTTGGGGTCACCTGGCTGTGTCTCCTCCTAACCTCCCATACACCCCAACTTCCTTGCCAGCATGGCACTATGGAAAGCAGAAAAGGCCTTTGGCTCTGTGTAAGCCCTGCTCAGCAGCAACAAAAGCACCTCTGTGCTGTTCACATTATCACTGTGTTCAGCACAAATCCAAAACACAGCCCCACAGACACTGGGAAGAAAATTAACCCTACCCCAGCCAACACCAGCATCATATTATTTAGCTTCAATCTCTACAATAAAAGTGAGTCAGAATCATCTGAAGTATTAGAGCAAGTAATTTATAGGGCAGAAAGTAAAAATTCAGAAAAGAAACAATACTGGACAAATCTTGCTGGTCTGGCATGGGTGAGTTGGTTCTGGCAAACAGGCAGCTCCTGCTGCTGAACCCTTCATATGTGACAGCCACACTCTGCATCTGATCAGCCATGAAAGCACAAATTCTACCCTCAGACTGAATCAGAAAGAAGCTACATGACAAGCAGTTATCCTCCAGGTTCACAAAATTACACAAAAGGTCACATCTACCCTGGCCATTCTTCATTTAAGTGTCACCCACACAGCCGTGTGTTCACAGGAGATTTATAAGCAACTGCTGTTCGCTCTGGATGCAGGACCATGCTCAGACTAGCTACTGCAGTATAGCTGTATGCATTGGGAATGATACTACGATTTCTCTGGATATTGTCCACATTTATGGAGCCTTATTTATTGATCTAGCAAAGGTTTCTGATACAGTTGACCGCACATTTTTGTTACAGCAATTTAAGCGTGACACAGATTTTACTGTAGCTTGGTTTAGCAGCAATATAATTGGTCACTGGGTATTATGGGGAAGCTGGCATTGCAACAGCTCTGCTGTGTCTGTGCAACAAAGAAAGGACATTCCATTCCCCCATATTGTTGGTCTAGCACCTTCTCCAAGTATGGCATATACACTCTCCACAGCCTACGCGAGTCCACTGAAAAGTCTGTGAAAAACACTCAGTTGCCTTCTTCAATGGAACCTGTCCACATCTGGGAGCCTGGACAGATGAAGAGACAACTATTTTAAATACCCTCTCTGCTCCTCAGAAGAGCAAGGTCAGAACTTAGAAGCCCCCAACATCATCTTCCAGGCTTTCTCCAAATTCTGCAATTTATTATTACCTTCTCTAACCCTCATCTGAGAAGATGTCTAATTCTTAGGCTTGCAGAAGGATGTAGAAGCTGCAGTAAATGATTTCACTTCATCTAACAGCAGTTTATGTTAATATGTATGTTGTTTTCAAAAAAGTACAAATGAAAAAATAGATAGTTAATTCTGTGAAAAGAAGTTCTCCCTGCTTTATTTACTGTGCTTCTCATCTACATCCCAAAGCACAGGAATACACAGGAGAATCTCAGCTACAGGAAGTCTGCATGGTGGGACACGAGTTTGTAGGAAACAAGGCAGTTCTGGTCTCAGAAGTCTGGCAGGATGAAGGCAGAGGGGAGAAGCCATGGCAGGACCAGTACCACCCCAGCATCCAGGGAAAAAATAAAGTCGCCATTGCTGGCATCATAAAACACCAGAAGTCTAACTAAAGGACACTGCCCCACCTGGAAAAGGAAGGGAAGAGCAGGAGAAAATCCAGGAATGCCTCTGGGCCAGCACTTAAGCCACAATGCACAGCAAGCAACAGCAGTCTTTTATTTTCCTCAGTACTCAGCTCAAGTTTTGAAAAATTATTGTAATCAGCTCTTCTATTTCAAGGACTGATCATCTCCCAGAGCTAACAAGGAATTTGTTTTCCTCCCAGCTGAGCAAATGTACTTGAGTTCTTCAGATATCTCCACCTCTACCCTAAAGCATCAGAGCACCCATGTGTTCCTGAGTGCTACAGGCACAGGGGGAGGCATATCTTTACTTCTCTGCCTGTGACACACATCTGCTTTTTCCAAAGGCTAAATATTTCAGTCTGAATAAAAGCACTGAGCCAACAGTGCAGGCATCTGTTAAAGGTAATGACCTCTGTTATACAAAATTTACTTAATATTTAAGATTATACAGTGTCCCCATGTCACCTTTAACTCCATCTTAAGTACACATAGCCAATTCTTCTCGATGTTCAGCAGGAAATATCACATCACCTCTAAACTGAGCAATTAATTCACTATTTCTTACAGAACATAAAATAAATTGAACTTTGAATTCTATATAACACCTGTGATTATGGCTCAGCTTGCCTTTCTCAAAATTCCTCAGCAGAAGCAATGAGTTGTCCAAAGAGCCAATCATCGGAGGGAGGAAGGCAGAAAATATTCCTCCACAAAGCCAGGAATACAGGGAGATGGTCTCTCTTATCCCAGTGGATCCTGGAACCCACAGCACAGTCCTTGATAGAACTCCAGACACATATGTAATGCTGAAGTGTTACAATATGAACACACACAGCCAGGAGCTCTCACAACCTTACACGTGTTGTTTGCCCCACAGAAATAGCTGCTTAAATCACCTCATACCCTGAAGGAAACTGAAGCATTTCCACTCTATACTATGTTTTCTTTCCATTCCAGTTCATCTCAGATGATATTTCCATACCTTATGTGAAACAGCGAAGCTGATCTCTCTTTGATATTCTGATTAAAGGTACTGGAATGCACTCCCTGTACACTTACACACAAAGTGGCTTAGGTCCCATTCCAAATTATATGCACTTACTGAAACGGGATCCAAAAATGGATAGAACTTGAGATCACACATTTATATTAATTTTAATGTTCTTGAGATTAGTCAGAATTTTTTAAGCAAATCATTCATTTACTTGAATCTCTGTTTCACATTAGAGAGGATGGTTGTACTGAGATTTTAAATCAAATTTGGAGTCCTTTTCTACTGAGGATTAAGCTTGATGATTAAAGGGACTTCATGTTAATTTCAATAAAATTTTGCTTCCCCTTTCATTTACTATTTTATCAATTCAGTAAGAGAATTTTGCAGTCTCAGAGCTCATCTCTTGAGGTCTAACACAACAGTTTCTTAGTAGGCTGTTCTTCCTCCCTTTTCCACTGACTATGATAGAGGACTTTAACAATGGTCTCTCTCCCCTTTGACACTGACCTGCTGGAAGACTCCTAATGTTCTCCTCACACCCCACTGTTCTCACTAAATGTATTTTGACAAAAGATCAGAAAGGTGAATGACCAGCACATCCCTGTGGCTGCCCTGGGTTACCCCCATAAGTTGTAAAGAGAGCAAATACAAATCAGTCTATGTGCAAAAAGCCAAGAATAACTCACAGGCAGCACTGCTGGTGCCCTTAAAAAGCTTCCCTCCCAATTATGAAAATCCAGGAAATTGCTAAACAACATGAGACCAACAACCCAACATTTCAGCTCCATCTACAGTCTGTGTTACAGAAGCCCCAGCTGAAAACTCACACAAGACACGGCAGGAAAAGGCTACAAGTTGATCAAACCCATTCTCTGTCCCAAGGCAGGAACATGCCTAGCTGGTCCTCTGAAGTAATTGCCTGTTCAACAGCTCTGCCCCCTCTGTCCAGGTCTGCACAGCTGAAAAAGACCCACACTGGCATCACCAGGAGTTCCTCTGGGAAAGAACACACATCCCCAGCACTACGCCCCAGGGGTGATGGGGTCAAACAGGACCTCTGTTCCATATTCTTGTGCAATGAATCTAAACAAAATCAAAACAAGAAGTTATTGCATTTGACAGAATAGATAATTTTTCTCTGCATTGTGGTAATAGTAATTTTCCACTGATTTGCTTGGCAATTTTCTTAAAGATTAGATTTTTCTAATTATAAGAGAAATATTCACAATCACAAAATTTCATTTTCTTTTCACCATTAAAAAAATAATCGTTTCAATAAAAGCTGATTGATTTTCAAATTCTTTCAAAACTTTGTCACCATAAGTTCCATTTTTACCAGGTACACCTAACAAGTCCATAAAATACTGTCCAATTTCAAACCTGATATCAGCTTTGCAGACAAAGTACTTCAGGTCAAGCCAGATGTCAAACAGCTCAACAAATGGTGAGGCTGGAAAACACACTCCCAGCTCCATGCTCACCTCCATGGCACCTTGTTCCTGTGCCAGCTTATCCCCCTCAGCTCTGTACTTGTATTGAGAAAAGCTACATAACTGACACCACCTACATACTGTCCACAGCTATTTTTAAAACTTCAAATCTGTTGCAAGTCTCTGCCTTATCCCTTTTTAAAGTAAACCTATCAAAGAAGCAAGTCCTTCTCTCTATAGAACATGGGTATTTTTTCCTCTCAGGAGATGGGATAAATTTAAGACCCAACACCTAATGACTGAGAAGAGACAGAAGGAAAAGTTCAGCCACGAAAAAGGAAGAACTTCAACATTTTATTCTCAAAATCATAGCATTTACTTCTTCAAGTGTTCCCAAGAAAAGCGTGCCTAGAAAACAGATTTGAAATCATTTTAAGGGGTTTATTCTCCCACTGAGCCCTGTGCATTTGGACTCACGACAGCACTACAGACAGATTACAGTGGATTCCAGTCATTCATTCTTCACCACACACATTTCAAATTCATCAAACAGGAGTGGTTTACTCTTCCTGCTTCCAATGGAAATCACCAAGCAACATCTCCAATGCTTTCACTCATAGGTTGGGCATAGGTTTTGCCATTGTAAATAGTTTCTTTAGGTCTGCTACCTTTCTCCCAGAGTGTGGTTTTATTGGTATCCCAGAAATAAGACCACCTGGGCCTTTGGCTTGTAATTCCTCAGGCTTTATCCAAGACCTTCTCACCACTCATTTCTCCTGTCAAGGGAGCAGCTCCCTCCAAGGCACTGGCACGGGTTGCCCAGAGAAGCTGGGGATATCCCATCCCTGGCAGTACTCAAGGCCAGGCTGGATGGGGCTTTCAGCAAGCTTATCTAGTGGAAGATCTGCCTGCCCATGACAGGGGCTTGGAACTAAAAGATCTTTGAAACATCTCTCAAACCTCATTTGAGATTCCTCATCCTCACTCACAGCAAAAAGATAGAAGCTCCTAAGTGTGAGCAACCTCAATGTACCCCTAGAAAGTTCTTCTCCTTAAAATTAAATCTGGAGTGTGCTGTGCTAATCTGTTACTCAGTCCCACTCTCCAATTCTCACTCAGGCTAAAAAAGGGTACAGAAACTTTTTGTGTTGTCCTGTCCTTTAGATAAGCAGTGAATCTTGTATTGCTTTCAGCAGTTTGATTAACACAGCTACTGCTCAGTATGGACTCCAGAGCTCCTTTTGGGAGACATTTAGGAAAAAGGTTTGATTGAGGAAGTCACTAGAATCAGCCTGGGTTTAAGAAAGTAGTTTAACATGTCAATGTCACTATTAAAAGCACAGAAGCTTATGGCTTCCTTGCAGCTGTGAATGCAGAGCTGTTAGAGACCATCTTTATTACAACAAATATATAGAAATCCTTTGTGTTCATCTAGGGTTTTGAGCTGAGCCCAAGCTGAAGCCAACAGCATCTATTTCATGGTACACGATTCTCAAGATGCCTCTGAAGCTTTTATCAGATACTTCAGCATACAGGTATTGAGCACAGGTGACAAAATACAAGAGTGCTTCCATCGCCGTCTGCACTCCACGATGGAACAAAACAGGTTCTGTGTTCTGTGCCACTGCTGCCATCCAGAGCCAGTATGAATGGCTGTTTTACTGGAAGCCTGACTCCAGCAGTAGGATATATGCTAGAATTTCATGCTGCAGCATTGCTACGTTTTATTTGCTGCATTTGCAATGCCATCCTTTTTCCCCTTTAAACAAATTGACTGTTAGAGCACATCACAGAGTGAAAACAGCTCTGAGAATGCTGGCACTTTGAATGTTCTGCTGGAGTATGGGAAATTTGTATCTTTTGATGGAACAAAGTCAGTGGCTTTACTTTGCTGTCGCAGTTTGTTAAGCATGTGTCCAGTTTCATTTACATGGCTGCTAACATCCCTCTTTCCTTGCTTAGAAACACTGAGGCCAATAACACAGAGCTCACACTGGAAATGGAAGCACAAGAATGCATCTCTCTATATTTATACACTCACAGCCATGATGTCAGAGCCAGGGGCAGCAGGAAGAAAAATACCTGTAAATCTTACCTATGACAGCTAGGTAAAGTCTCAAATTCCTGAATTTGATACCCAAAATATGCATATTTAGCTTTCTAATTTAAAAAAAAAAAAAAAAAGCTGTATTTGCCATGCAGTGAGAGCTTTTTTTTCCCCCCTTTCTTGTGCCTCAGACTGTTTTAGGGATGTGGAAAAGGGGAGACATGCATCCTGCATTTTACTGCTAGATGCTTTTACATGAGCCTTGTCCACTATATTATTATGTTCTCTTCTACTTTCCCAATTAGGACAGCTTCACAGCATGCTCTTTGGCATAACATTTTCTGCCAGCTATTGCCAGAAGTACACAATATGCTACAGCTTTACGTTTTGGATTTAGTTCCCAAAGGTGTCAGAGCTATACTTGTGACAAGAGTGGACACTGGTGTTGGCCTTTGCAAAGCTGTGCATGTAGCAGAGGATGGTGATCAAACAAACCAGCCCCTTCAGACTAACACTGCACCAGGTAGAAAAGGGGTAAGGCAAGGGCACATGTAGGATTTAAACACACCAGAAAGTCCTTTCCATAGATGATATGATGTATAAAACATCCTGATAACATGCAAGTGGTGCTGGACTGCATATACCAGGGGGGGTCATTGAGGTTACCCAAACTGACCAGACCTGACATCGCCCAGGACATCCCTTGGGAGCAGGAGCTCATTTCAGATACACAGACTCTCAACAGCACTGTCCTGCATCTGCATCCCACTAAAACGACCAGGAACATTTAAAGACATATCAAACATTAATAAGGTGGGGAGAATTCAGCCTACAATGGCTTCAAAAAAGTTAAGTGGTTCTAGGCAGCATGATCAAACTGCTGAATGCAGTGAAGGCATTTGCTCACTTCCACAAAATGACTGCCTGTCTCAGTCAGTTTAGTCTCATTTGACAGTGCTCTTGGTAGAATCAAATATTTCTAAATTTAGAAATTCAGCAGGGAATCTCTCCTTGCCTGAAACTTGAGAACACTGGCATCTTCTAGACAAGTTACTACTAGCACTGCAATTCAAATTTTATTTCTTTTTATATCTCAGAATTAGTAATTGTGAAAAATGCACCAGACCAATTTAACAACAGACAAACTAATTTTTGGTATCATTTCCAAGGGCTTTGCCTTATGATACACTTAATGAAACAAATCTTATGCTCCAAAGATGAATATTCAATTTGATTTTTTTAAACCATATTTCTGTGTTTTACATAAGAAATAGGCAGGGTATGTGCCCGTGCCTTAATCAAAACCAACACCATTTCATTAAGACTCATTCCCTTTGAGAAGAAAGGTGTTAGGCTGGGATTCAGCAGGTGGCACTGTTACACATAATTTAACACTTTTACAGGCTAGGGATACTTTTTGATATGGAGATGGATTATGCCTTTGTTAGGTTTTCCAGTGAAGTTTCTTTCTGAGGAGCAGGAAAAAAAGCACAGGTCTTCCAAAATGTAGAAGGCTCTCTCTCTACTTTAATCTCTCTCACAGGACTCAGCAGTTGAAGCAGAAGTCATGGTGTACATTGGAAATCCTGGGACGCATGATGCATTTAACTTTGAGCCCATTTCTATTTCAGGAACCAGTTGACCATTTAAATAAATGACACATCACTTTGAAGAGAGCCATCAACCATATTACTCTGCTTTCAACAGGGAGTCAACTCACAAAAATTCCTGATATGTAAAACCTTCTCACTGAGAACACTCAACAATATTTTTGATCAGTTATAAAAAAAAAAACAACAAAAAACACAGAAAACATTTAAAAATTGAGTACCTAATGCTTTTTCTTACACTGAATGTTACTTTATTACACTGAAATTAGTCCTCCCCTCTATGTGAACACCCCATTCCAGGGTTACCAGGGGAAGAAATCTGGGTATACAATACTTTAACTCCACTCTCTTCTCCTACCCTTGTATTTTTTCTGGGTTAACTGCAGCCCAGGTCCTTGGCTTGGTGCCCTCTATCATAGGTATTCCCACCACTAGAAGCTCCCAGATGAGAGGCACTGACTGTAGTTCCACACCAGTTAAGGAAGAGTTAAACATCATGAGAAGCCTTCTAGCAGCTAGGAAAACAAATTTTCTACTGTTTTGGCATATCCATCACTCTCTAGTCTACTTTTAAGATCACCAAGCACCCTCCAGCAATGTGCACTGCAGTTCTGAATTTGGCTTGACAGCAGAAAGCTTTTCTCTAGGCTCCAGCCTTGTTTTCCTAATATCCCTCACTCATCTACTTCCCCTATCACTCATGACAGAATTACTGGCCTGCTCCCCTCCACTTCCCACAACATAGCAGGATCCACCTCTGATGGTCCATTAACTCTCCACAATAAGTTTTGAAACAGGACTTCAGTTTCAAAGAACTGATTCTTTATCACCTTTGTTAGTATTGCAAGGAATTAACTTTTCAATTCTGCCTTTTCCTGCACAGTCAATGATGGTAGCCAACACTTCTGAATCAGATCTAGTGTTGTGTTATTTGTTTTGTCTGGGGCTTTATTTTTCTATCTACTTGCATGGAATTCACCAAACATGAAACAAAGTACTTCTTTCTTGGTGATTTTTTTGAGGGAGTTTTGTCTGTTGAGGTTTTTTTAAATCATATCATTTAAACCGATTTATGCCAACATCAAAAGCTTTGAACTTTTATCTAGGAGGTTGAGCTGAGCAAATAACAGATATTGCTGCCTAAGCTTTTGGGAAAAAGCAAGGATGTGGAAGCATCAGGAAAGATTTATGAGAGAGGAGTTTGGTCTCTTTTGAGGCAAATCTATACTGAGGTTACAAACAGCTTTTAAAACAGATGTTTGAGCCAGGAAACCACGGGTGGGAAGAGTCAGATGGCATCTTCTTAGGAAAGCTAAAGGAACTCTGGAGAGAAGATCTATAAGAGGCAGACTGGTATCCATTACAAACTCTGAAGCAAGCAGCCTTATGAGCAGATGACATGAGAGAAAAAAAAATGGGGAAGTTGTCCAAAAAAAAAAAAAATTATCAGATCATTCTGTTTCACTTTTGAGCATGCTTATTTCTTTGTCAAGAGGGTAGTCAAACACTGGAACAGGTGTCCAAGAAAGATGGCTGATGCCTCAAGCCTGTCAGTGCTTAAGGAGCATTAGGAAATATGCTTTAACTTTTCATCACACACGTTATCCCTTGAGTGGAAATGATTTAAATATAACTTGTTCCTGGATACTAGACAAGGAGACTGCACTTCCAAAGACATACTGCTGCTTTGAATTAGCATTTCCCTTTGAACTCATGTCCATTTGTAAAGTTAAGGCTTTGGCACCAAGAAGAGCATCGATGCTATACAAAAGCTGCCTATTTGGGAATGAATTTTTCAGTGACCTTCACAGGACATGGCCGATTTCCATGCCTGCAAGTTATACTGATAGGAAACTAATACATGCAGTTTGAAGACAATGCATATGCTGAGGAAACCAGCAGAGAAAAAACTCAGACACCAGTATCAGATGGGCTCAATGAGACTTTTAGTATGGCAGGACACGCTGGGCTATTCTCTCTGTAAAACAATACCATCTGCCTTCCCCCTTTAAAAATTAAAATTCAAATAGAAGCATAATTCTGACTGTTTCAGCCTTTATCAAACTCAACTGCTCAGCACAGCATTAAATAGTATGAAATAAGGACTCTTGGAGGACTGTGCATACTGCATGAAAGCATTCATTAAGTCTAAGTTATGGTTACTTCTGCTGTCAAGTCAACAATGCACAATCAGTGGTGGCTAAAATTTTAGGCTGGTATGTTAGACTAACAAATAGCTTTTGAGTCATATAAATTCTGTTTCCTGCTAATGAGGACAAATTATATGTCACCACAGAATTAATTTCTTTCTTCTCACTAAACAAAATAACAGGAAGAAACTTCTTACAGATACAATTTTGTAAAAACTTGAGATTTTCGCCAGAAACAGCACTTCTGTTTTCAGCATAAGTGCTTACAAAGATGAAGCAAAACCTTTTGGATTCAGATTTCTAAGAGAAGGAACAAAAAATAAATTTAGAATTACATCTATATACAATTCTGCAAATGCCCCATGTTGTCAAAAATATTTGGACTCACATGAAAATGAAGCATCTCTGAGGTCCAGGCTGTGCTGAATCCAAACTCAAACTTTATGACCAGGACCATCACTAATTAGGATGGCATCCTACAGTATCACAGCCCACCAACCTGAGCTACTAAATTTTATTGAACACTCTTCCTAAAGTTCANGAGAATCCATCAGCAGTAGGACACTTGCCAAAGGCCAATTCAGAGCCATTCAAATTAGCACTACAAAACAAAGTTCCCATCTCGTTTCTCTCTAACTGTATCACCACCATTTCCTATAAACCACTTGGTATAATGCACAAAACCTTGCCATAGACTTATTGAATGGTTTGGGTTGAAAGGGATCTCAGAGATCATTTATCTAGAAAACATTAGGTATATGGTATTTAGAGCAGGACTTGGGAACAACTCCTCTGGCCACACCACATTGAGAGCATAGAACCCCTCATGGAGGGCAAAGCTTGTGCCTCAGGGTTAAAATAGGAAACACAGGAGCATTCTACAATTACTGTACTTCCTCAGGACCACTAAAATAAAAAAAATTACACATTTTGCAGTCCAGACTCTACAGCTGAATCAAGATAAAATAGCCCATAACTCTATAGAGCTCTATTCATCCAGTGGGCAGAGCCCCAGAAAGCAAGTGCTGCATAGGAGCTACAAGATGCACAAACTGAACCCGTGCCAAAGAAAGTGACTGGTTTTCCATGTAAAAGATGGTTAAGCCTGCTCTAGATGGTTTAGAAGAAAACACAAATAAGAGGCTAAACCTACCTTAACCTTGTGTTGCACTGGAACAAAGGGGAAAGCTTGCACAAAGCAGCCCAGCACCGATGGCTTCAAATTTCATCCCTAGGCACAAAGAGCCCAACTCCCCCGCAGTCCCAAAACACCTGTAGGCCTTTGGCTGGTGTCTGCTCATCAGCCCAGGTGCTCCTGGGAAGTGAAATTCAAGGTAGTTAAGTGACAAAACCTGTGTGGATCTGAGGGAATTACAGATTGTGAGTTCACAGAATTGTGTATTTGTAGGCAAGACAAATCAGTAATCCCCTGATTACAGAAGAATAAATCGAATGTTTTCAGGTGAAAAGACCTAAATCTCTGAGTCATTGTAAGAGGTCAAATTTCTTCTACGAAGCCACATTAACACCATCTCAGTTAAAGGAGTTGGGATAGGGTTATCTTAGGAAAATATTGCATCAACTTTGATGTGCTCATTGTTATGTTTGATAGGAAGTTCTAATGGCTTAAATATTTTATATGAACTCTGCTAATGTTTTTAACTAAAAGAAATCTTTTTAACCATTTTTTCCATTTCTCCAGTAGTAAGTCTGCCAGTCACAATTGATTCCTGCCTTCCCAGTACCTCACAAGAATGTCATCCCTTTCTGTTTAAACCAAATCCTTTCTAGCATTTCAGAAGACAGAAATAAAATCACCTGCTCACAGTTTGAGCTGTAATAGTTCTGAATAATTTATATGTAGGAAGAGAAGGAGAAGAGATGTACAGCATATGACTGATCATATTAGTGTAGAAGAGCCTGATAAACTGTTTTCCAGGGGAAAGGCAGTTTAGTTGCATCTTTGTAAATTATAAACTGAAAACTGACCAAGAAGCCACTTTCAAAATGTAAATATTTCTAATGAAATCATTGCATATAAGAGTAGCTCCCCCTGTCTTATTCCATACTTTTTTTTTTCCTTATAAAAGCAGATAATTATTTGATTATTTATCAAAATTCCCATTAGATTAGGAGAAGGTGCACTGAGATACAGGAGTGAGAAGCAGGAATTCAGGTCTCATCTATCCTGTTAACTGTTCTTTCAGAGGCAGTGATGGATGGAGCATCTTGCTGAAAGGCAGAAGGCAAGTTCTGTTCCCAGTTCTGCCAAATGATCCCAGACAAGACATTTGTCCTGTTACAATATTATGGTCTTCACAATATAGTAATAGACTTCTGTGACTTCTTTCTTTTAAGGTCTACAAGACATAACATTCTGCAAAGTTTGGTGAGATCAAAAAATAAAAGGAGTTTTGGCTCTTGTTCTAACATGAAAGAATTAGTGAATTGTCCAAATAATTTGATATAATTACACACTTCAATTAGCAAAACACACAAACTCTCACAAACAAAACCCACAACTTTCAGTCCAATTCGTCTACTTCCATGTGCATTTGTAGGCTGGCACCCACATCAGAATTATAAATTTTCCATTATATGCCAACTAAAGACCTTACTAAGAGGTGAGTAGGTCCCTGGATATGGGAATAGTTCTTTGCTCTTCCAGCACAGCCATACAGAATTAATGAAATGGAACATTTAGAGTTTAACAGGCTCAGCAGATGATGCAAATTTCACCCTTTGTCTCTCCACAGTATTCCCTGATTGTATCATTAGCAGAACAGCTCCCACTAGGAAAGAAGAAAAAGTGGGTGTGAGTGAGAAAGATTTTATGTACTATACATACACAGAAAAGTACACAGGAAGAAGCTGATGTGAAAAACAAATGAGTGAAATGACTGAACAAAACAAGGAGAATACAAGCAGAGCCACTCCATAGGTTGCTGCGTGCCCCTCTGCACCCTGAAAGGATCAATCATAATGGTCATTGCTGTGTAGATGGTGGGAACATATTTACATACTTAAAAATCCCTTTCTACCACTGAGTCAGACTGCTGAGAGAGGAAATAGCACAACAGCCACTTGACCAATTCTGTGGAAGGTTAAAGCATTGCCTTTTAAATTTAGACTAAAGTAACTGCTCTTCCATTTCTGGTTCTCTGTTCTGAAGCTGCTTGCTGAGAACTGGCAGCTTTCTCACCCTCATCCCAGGCCCCACTTGTGAAGTGGATTCTGGCAGGAAAAAAATCAGGATGTTCTGCTCCTATTTGGACAAGGCTGCTGTAACCCAGTACAGCCAACAAAGCAGGTTGTATCAGTGTCACAGCCTGGCCAATCCCTTCCCTTGCACACTGACAACAGGAAATAGTGCAACATTCTGCTTTCTCTTGTAATAGAGAGAAACAATTTAAACTTAATGAGTCACCAGGAAAAGTGCTTCCAAAATTGATAGTCAGCTTTTGAGAGATATTTTACATCCAAGGAGGTATTTTCTAATCATCTCTGATACTTCTTATTTTCCAGACATCCTAGGTACTGCCATGAGGAAGCAGGTAATTGATTGAGGCCTTGAGATTTAATGTATTCACTGAACCTTGGTCTACTAACAGCTAATATTCATCTCAATAAGAATTGAATCAGCGGGTCACACCATGCCACCAGGATAATTACAGACAGAATGTATGAGATTTTTTAAAATCCACTATTTTTTGCGTAGCTTTAGTTTATATCAAGCATGAATGACAAGGAAGGTCCGAAAGGTTAAAGCAAATGCTTAGCACAAGAATCAGACAGCTGTGATATTCTGTGATACTCAGAACCAGACCTGCTATATTTAGAGAGGTAAAACACAGTCATTTTCGCTTGGAAGATTGTTTTTACAAAGGGTTTGTTTGGGGTGGTTTTTTCCCCCAAATAACATTTGGCCTTATTCACATCTGAACTTAAAGGCACTTCATTACAATTTATAGTGAAACTCAGAGGGCAAATATGCTTTTAAAAGTATTTATAAAAGCAATAACTTCTACACTCCACAATTTCCATGCTTCAATTTGGATCTTATTTCTTCACATTTTGTTATTTACACAGTAATTTCTGCTTATCCAAGAGTGCACTGCTCAGATGTAATATCTCGCTTTCAGCAAGGCCCTGCTTTTTACCCAATTTTTCACAGCTAAATTCACTGGAGTAGAAGAAGGTCAATAAGCAGCTCTCTCAAGAGTCTTAATATATAATCCAATTATTTTATGCATTTTTTTAACTTGACAATGTGAAGGCTTGATAAATTGAGAGTTGGGCAGACACACTGGAAACAGATGTTGGAAGCAAACTCATCTGGCTCCCTGGTCTCTGGGTCCTGGCCATTGGCCAGATTATGAGACTCTTGCTCATCCATACCAAGAACACTTCATTTTGAAAGCACTGACACCCACCAATGCACCTCAAGGCTAATGATGTCAGATTTAGGTACCTGCATGATTTTGCTGAATTGTGATCAGCACCAACTTTGCAGCAGCTCTGTGGAGCTGCAGGTAAGTGCAGACGTTTCCATTGTGAGTGTTGGGAGCATAAAGGTGGGAGAGATGATGCTACCAGAGCATTAGGAGCTAGACAGAGACTTCTAACATTTCCAGGTACTCTTAGGTATTTTGGAAAAGGAATTTATCTCTGGAACAATGTTTAAAATTGGCGACTTCAGTGTAGGCAGGAGAAATAGTGCTTAGCAATGGGCCACATGACCAGAGGTAAATCCTACAAGAATGTGAATGCTACCAACAACCAAGCTGGTAATTTCTCTTAGAATGACCAAGGGAAGTGTTACTGGTGTGATGTGGGAAGGCAGGTGTAGTTGGTGGGACAGCATAGGAAGGATTTGGAGGTAGGCTCAAGGACAGAAGTCACTTTTAATTGCCTCAGATTAGATGACAGCACTGGCTGTTCCCATCTGAGAACTATGCACATTCCCATGCCAATGGAATAACGGCTGTATAATAAGATGGGTCTATGGTGCTTTGACAGTCATAAAAAATAAATAAAGCTATTATAAATATCTCATAAATAATTATGATATAGATAAAAATAGAGCAGCAAGGTTTATAATTGGGCTATTGGAAGTCTTTCCAGTGACTGAAAGAAATTATCATATTTAAATAAAAAATACATATAATACTGATATATATTATTTTCAGATAGGGAAATGTCAGGCCATTATGCTGCAACTTGCAGTCTGAAGGATCCAGAATGTGAACGTGGTTAACTTGGTATCAATACTCTGGCACAGTTAATCATTGCCAAAGTAACTGAAGTGTTATTGAAATTACCATCATAACACTTAGGACTCACAGTCAGGCATTACAAGTCCTGTATATAAAAAAGACAGAAGAGAAAGAGAGCACCTACTGTGAGCAGCTTACAGACTGGTTTGTCATATGAGACAACAGAAGGATGGATACAAGCAAGCAGGAGAAAACACACACTGGCAATGCATAAAGCTCATAGAAGAATGCCCTGCAGAGACCCCCCAAGTTTGTTGCTAAATTCACACCAGAAAATAGCAACATGGAAATGAGGTCCTACTGCTTGAGCACCTGCATTAGTCTATGCTTGTGCAGGCTGAATTGTGTTTTGGTCAGTAGAAGCCAAGGATCCAGCAGAAGGGAACAGCTCCCATTCCCTGCAGGAAGAGAGGACCTCACTCATAAACTGGAATTCATCTGAACTGCTGCCAGCAGTTCAAACTCGGCCCACCTTCCTTTGATACAAATGCTGCAATTGCTAGCACATGCCCTTGGCTGCCACCAGTAAATGAGTTAAATCATCATGATTTGTAGCAACAATTTCTTTTTCTGAGATATTTTAAACCATTTTAATCCTAAAGGTTGTCCATTTCCTCCTTATATTGCAATTTTGAGATGGCTGCTCTAAAATTGTCATGTGGTGGAGCACTACAGTGTGTGTTGGTGATTAAAGACAAACAAACTCCATGTATGGTTCAAAAGTTCAGCTCCAATTTGAGGGCTCTGGAATAGAAAGCGATAAAAGAGGGGAGAAAATAAAGGGAGAAAATATATGATAAAAAATGCAGTTGAGAAGAGGAAGCAGAAAGTTGTAAATAACTATAGAAGCAATTTAATTACTATATACAGCACACTTGTCAAATGTTACATTTCTCTGCTTTAACACCTGATCTACAGAGAAAAGCTGTTTGCTGCTCCTTCAGAGGCAGTTTGGTTTTGCTTTATTGATTCAGAAGATACCATTGAATCCTCTGCTCCTGAGCTCTGCCAAATGTAGCCCAGAGAATTTCACCAGTGGATTCCTGCATGGAACTCAATAACATCTTGTTGAACTGGGGCAGAGCTTTTAGGAAGACATCTGTTCCTGACTGGATCCATAGGTGAGTTGTTTCAATTATTAATTTCCCTTGCTTTAAAAAAAAAATTGCTTTATTTCCCATTTGAATTTGCCAACCTTTGTTCTAACAGTCACAGGTTTGTACCCTGGTGACAGCTCATCTATCAGTTCAGCATTAGACAATTCATATGTGCCAACAGTCCTGTCTTTGGAAGGACTTTCCTTTAGAGGGAGCAAGAAAAACAACCTTTAATAAAAACTCCTCAGCAAGAAAAACAGCCTTTAATAAAATCTCCTCTGTAACTAAAAAGTGAATCAGAAACTCCAGGGAGAAAGGATACAGGGATCAATCAGTAATGGCTCTAGAAGCTGGAGTGACAAGCTTGAATGTTACAGCCTGAAACCCCGCTGCTGGTGCAAAACTAGAACACCCTCTTCATGATTTTTTAATGACTCAATGGTTCTGTATTGGACTCTGCAAATCATCTCTAAAATGGAATGAGGTGCCCAAAATTTGTCTATCTTTATCACCCAGATGGAAGCACTGTAGCAAAAAGTTACCATAGTTACTTCTTAAGGACAGCAAAAGAAGCTTTTAGAGATGAGCACTGTTGCTACTTTTAACTCCTCTCCAATGTTTGTTGTTATTCACAAATATTCAAATACCTCTAGATCACCACCAGCTGCCCAAAGCAGAGAAGTGCCAGGAGCAGAGAAGGGTCTGCTTCCCTGTGGCACCAATGAATGAAACTCAGCTGGCTGAAGAAACAGCTCCATGACCTTGTGTAGGGTTAACCCACCAGAGGCAAAGGGGCTTGGCCAAGGAATATATTATTGCCAAGGCTGGCTTTGCAGAACGTGCAGTTTTGACTGAAATGCACAGCCTTCAGGAACACAAATGACTGTGTCACATATGTGTACTTTCTGCAAATTACAAAGAGGGAAGACAATAGAGAACTAGCCAGAAAATAGCTAAAATCACAATTCTTATAAGTAGTATTAAAGATTCAGGCACACAGTAATACTGGCCAGATGGAGATCTGCATTAAAGCTACAGAATCTTGCCTATACCCTCTAGTATCTCTCCCTCCAGATTTTCTTAGTCCTTTGTTAGCAGGTGTTCTATGTACTTTCCTAAAACCCAAAAGCTGAAATCCATGCATCTATCGATTTACTCACTTGCAAGCTCCACAGTGTTTTTCTCCTTCTATTACTATATATAGACACATATATACATATGCAAACATAGCTATATACAGTATGCAAGCGTGTAGGTGTTAGTTTAATTGCAGCCAACATAGCACTTGCATTTCACCACAAAATAACGATTTCTTGCATTATCTTTCTTACACACATTCCTTTATCTTCTTTCCATTTGAGTTATTTCAAATCCACCTCTGGCTACCATTGTTTTTTGTTATATAGGTGGATGTGTGTGAGGCAAACCAAAGGACTGGAATTTTATCACCATCTCACCCAATGTCAACCAACATTTCTTACATATTCCCCAATTCTGACATCCTCAATCTGAGAGATGTAAATGTGCACATGAGATGGAACAACACTCTGACCTTGCACAGAGAGCAGACATAGAAGAAGTGATTTTCAGCCAAAACAGTTTGCTTTTTTTGCTCTGTGTATCAGGCATGAAATTAAAAATCATCAGAGCCATGTCTCAGTAACTAAGTTCAAGTTTTCTTGCATGCATCTACAACTTCGTCTATGAGAGACTGGCAGGTAGATCGCTGAGCACTGGAAGGGTTTGAATCAATATATGTTCTGACTGACAGGTGGTCAATCACTGTGAAGGAAACTTTCCTGTCTGCCAGTCCAGGAGCCACTCTGGCAGCCACATTCACACCACCTGAGCTGGGACTGAGGCCCCTTCAGAGCTACAAACCCTACAGTCACATAGTCAGACAAGTTTCCCTTTCCTGCTCAACCCAAGGTTTTCCACAGCAGAGCCTCAAATATCTCAATCTTTAAAATAATTTCATCATGGTGCAACAACAAAATAACACCTCAAGCTCAAGCTGGGTGCCTCTGAGGAGGGACTCTGAATAAAGAAAGCCATGGATTTTATACTCCTACAGTCTAAGCACATGAAAGTCTGGGGTCATCAGCTCCTATCATGTCTCTGAGCATCCAGTCAGTTCCCAGCTTCTTGCCCAGGGCTCCTGTCACCCAGAGCTCAACCTGCAGCTGAGCTACCTGCATGGAGCATATTCCTCAACACCACACAGTACAAAACCACTCCACAAAGAGCCTCCTGGATGCTGTACCAAAGCAGCTAAGCAGCCATCCAAGGTTAATGTGGAAAACAGAATGGGAGAGTCTAATGTCAAAGACTGTGAATAGCCAATTACTGCTCTCCCTTCTCTAGAACTCCTCTTCAGAAGGTGTGCTAGACCACAAAGGACACATGCTGGATTGCAAGCAGACTGTTGACTGCCCCTGTGGGGGACACCAAAGCACGATGAATTGCCATGATACAACAATTCAGCTTTTGCTCAGAGCACTTCACACCATTGTGCAGGCTCACAAAAGTAGCTGCCTTACTATGAACTCATTAACAATCCAAAAAATTATTATTATGAAAAAAAGAAGTACTAGAACAGCCTGTCCTGCTACAATGCCTCCTGATTCCAGCTACCACAAGGCATGTAAAGTTCCTTAGATGGCCACCCCAGTTAATAAATTGGAGAAAGTGCAGCAAGATTTTTTTGTCTCTGCATTCTAACCACGGATCTTGCGACTAGTGAAAGACAGGAGAAGTTTCAGTGCAGTAACATTTTCTTAGCTGCTTGAGGGTGACAGCAGTTGCCTGGTGGAATAAGCACTGAGGTCTGGGTGGCAGGAATATATTTTTGCCTTTTTGGAAAGTCTTCAGCCAGAACCATTCGCCTCTCCACAGCAGCTAAGAATGTCATCTCATGTTACTGTCCTTTAGTTTCAGTTCTACACCCCCTTATTTGAGCTCAATCCATCCCTATTTCTATGGCTGGTACTTTAATAAGAATTAAACCTACCCACACTTTTCTGATGTAAACTTTAATTTCTGCAGAACAGGTGTCATGAGGAATTAGTACCATTGCATTTAGCAATCCAATTAATGAAAGTATATTAAAATTACAGTAGTAATGAGTAAAAAACTATTTAAACCATTAGCAGTGTCAGAACTCCCAAATTTCAGTAAAAATTGCAACCCTAATGAATTAATGTTAACTCTGGAGCCTGAGAACAAAATTTGAACTCCTTGCCATCCAATCACATCTCTGCTCTTAGCCTAACCAGTTATTAATAATTTCTCTGCTGGTGATGAGGACTATTTTGCAATTTTATTTCATCAATTTCTAGTAGAGCAAAGAGGACATGTAGTTTGATTCCATTTTTCATCTCTAAAGACATGAGTAAGTTTGAGTTTCTGACATTTAAATAAATCATTTTCTCCCATAGAAATGACAATAAACAAAAGTCAAACTCTTATTGATCTTCACCTCGCATTCACCACACTCAATCATAGAATTGGCATCCAGAACCTGAGTGTATAATAGATATTTTTTAGCATTATAATTGTAGAGCTAAGCCTGAATTTTGACAGCAAAAAAGCATATGTCACTGCTGCCTGTCAGCATATGTGGACAGCTTGAATAAAGCTCTAGAGGTGACAGCTGCTCTCCTCTTCTTCTCCCTGACAGCCAGGTAGACCCCACAGTTCTGCAGCTGTACCATGTGTCAATTAGCCAACATCCAAATGCAAATTTTTTCTTCTGAGGCTTGCCCTGCCCCAGCAAGATGTGATATGACTTCCTGCCAGACCCACTTGTACTCGCTTCAGCTTTCCATCTTTCGGAGAGAAAGGCTTGGAACAACCTGAGGATCAGCTGAGAGGCAATGGAGCAGGCAGGAAGATTGCTGATAAAGCAATCTGCAAATGATCACATGTAAGAAAAGGGAGATTCTATGCTGGATTGCTCAAAGAGCAGAATTATAGGAGAAGAATCATGAGTTCTGCTGCAAACAAATACAGGCAACCCAATCTGCAAAAATAATGACTAACAAAAACAATCCTTTACACATTTTATGTCATCTATTATTTTCAAATATAGGATTGTAGATGTGAGTGCTTTAGTGACACCCACCACAAAAAGAGTGAGAATGACAAACATACACTGCTAAGAGGACAATTTAAGGGAGTAAAACATTCTGGAATTACTAATATCTAATGTAGGATTGAATGTTGAATAAAGTGATTCAATTTTGCCACAGACCTTCACTGAACATAGCAGTCACACATGAATGGATTACAGGAGCTGATTAATTTATGTATTCACTTTGAGATTTTTAAAAATATAGATTAAAAACATTTTGAATAAAAATGTAAAATTACATTCCATTACAAAGCCCTAGTAGTGGTAAATGAAAGTGGTGGAAAGTGTGTTTTTGAATATTTCTCCACATCCTCACACTCTTTGGACATAAGGCAAAAATATCTAATTTTTACATTTAGAAATCTATAGGAAAAAAAGTGGCCAAGATTTATAAAAATAATTCTCATTAAAGCTCAGCATTTCCAGAGTACAGAAAATGTTTCACATACAATCAGCTATATTCATTTCAGTAGGAAATTTCCCACAGATCCTTATGGAAGCAAGACTGGACCTGAATTACAGAGAACATTTGCATTCTTCATTTCAGTAATTGCTCAAAGTTCTGTTTGACTCAGTGCCCACAAAGAGCCACGAGGATGCAGTGACCAAAGAGCTGATGCCAGGGAGGACTGGCACAGACACAGGCGATTGCCATTCCTATCACACACTGCCAGCAAAGCTGCCAGTTATGTCAGGCTCCCTCCTCTTCCCCTCAAAAGCCATAAAATCTTCTTAAATACCCAAGAAGGGAAAACAGGCTAGTCAGCCAAGGCAGCCGAATAAATGATATCTGGAATCAGATTTTTAGCTACATGAAACAGCTGTCTTGAGTCAAAGTCAAGATGTGTTGAGGCAAGGCTCCCCCAGAGGGACAGTGCTTTGTGCAGGGAAGAAAGAAAAGCCCGCAGAGAACTGCATGTGCACGGTGTGCAACAGCATTCCTGAGCTGGGGGGCTGGATTCATGCATCTGGAATTTATCAGCCTAAAATGTGAAAAAAGTTTGCCCACCATCAGAGGCATTGTTCTTTCACAGGCCTTATGTTCTTTAAATACTGTGGACCCTCAGTGAGATTTCCAGGACACTGTTTTCCTCAAAAACTGTTCACAATTTCACTTAGGTATCACCCAGCAATTAGTTTTCTTAAGCAGTTTTATAATGACAGTGCCATGACCTTACTCCAATGAAATTAATTCTATAGCCCTTTTTAACTTAATCCAACAAAAACCTACTCATCTCAACATAGACTCATGAATCATTTTAATATATACATTTATACTAGTACAATTAGTGTTATTAATATAAATTAAATGAGAACCCTAACATTATTTTACACAGAGTAGTGATAGAATTATTAATGCCAGTGAATATTAGAGCAGTATTGAATATTAAATATGCTGTAGGTCATAGGTGCTTTGAAAGTACATGATCAGAGAAAATTTGTTGACATAAAAAAATGTAGGTTCTTTTAGTTTCATTTCATATAAGTGATTTTTTTATCTACACAAGTTAAACACATATAAAGAATGATTTACACAATCTCCCAAAGTTAAATCCCTCCAGTGAATATTAAATTCCTTAACAGCAGACATAAGTTTCATTTCCTTAACCATAGGATGTACCTGCATGTCTTCACTCAGGCACTGATGAGGACTAGAGTTTGTTTTTCTTAGTGTGAGAGGCCTCCAGCAGACCACTCTGTCTCTGTGTCACTAGAAACATGAAATTATAAGAAGAAATATCTTTTTTGTCCTTATTTGATACCTACCCAATTAACAGATTGTTGAATTATTTTTCAGCTGCATCCCTCATCTCCGGAGAAGCTTTACTCAACTTTTCCAGGGTCTCCAAACCACATGTCTACAAAAGACAAACTATTATATCTGGATTTTTTTTTCTTCATACATTTAAGGGACAACCATGCCTTCTTCACCCATCCTCCAATCACCACTCTTCATGTAGACCCTTCCTTCTCCAAAACACTGGCTGACAGCCACTTCCTGCTTTAATACCAACAAGAGCAGTAGGACACCAGCAACGAGGAAAGATGGACCTTCTTTATAGAAGAGGGTATTACAGAAAAATATCCTCAACATCTTTGCATTGCAACAAGCACAAGGGTGAATAATTTTTCAACAAGTGGAAAATCATAATTTATTCTAAACAAAAATTAAAATGTATACAAGAAGTATAAAATCATTAATTTTATGCAGCTTAGGAAGTTCAGAGTATTCTGCCTGGCAAAAAAAAGTCTGAAACTAGACCCTAAATGTTACTAAAAATACATTTTCATTTCATGTTAATTCCCAAAATAATGATGGATTTATTTTAATGGGTATCCAGATATATTATCACACTAGAAGATTTATTGCATTTTCTGTATAAGATAAATTATGAAGTCTTCATTTAAACTCAAATGCAGACCCTAACCTATACAATCATCACTAGAGCTTCTGGAAATCCATATGGACAGCTTTTCTGGTATGGAAAGACACACACTATTACATTAAAATGAGCAGAGCCAAGAAAGTTGTTCTGTATTCAGAACATCTTTCTTCACAAAGTGCAACATCTTTGTAAGAGATGTGCATAGAATAGACCTTTATCTTAAAGCTTTTGCTGAGAGAAATTAAGTTTAAGGAGTATGATTTTGTTAAACCAAAAAGCAAGTGCAAATATCTAATAAGTGATACACCAGATGTGCGTGAACAGGATGAAGGTTGCCTTGTCAAGTACTGTAGAAAATGATATCTATGTTTATACCAGGGACAGATACCTCAGGAAAAGAAAAAAGAAAAAAAAGAAAAAAGGAGCATTTGATTTCATGAGTAGAAAACATTCATCTGACAGATTAATTATTTTTGAAGCAACAGCAGCAATGAACTGATTAATACATGGAACTCTCTATCTCCATGCTCATATAACCATCACATTAAGTAAATTCCATTTCCCTGAAAAGATTCTGACTTACTGAAAGGTCTTTATGCACTTATAAATGTGTCAACAAGCGACAAGGAGGTAATAGTTTCCAGGAGGTATTACTGCAATGTATATTTGATAATGAAATTTGCTGGGTAAATTAGCCAAAGAAGAAGTATAAAGGTCTAATGGGCTTAGTCTACCATTCAAAGAAGCACACACTGCTGGCTGTAGCAAAGATATGATGGATGCTTTCTGCAATGGAGTATCACAATCAGCCAGGACAGAGATTAATTTATCTGTTTGCAAGGGAGATATTTTTACAAATAAATTTGGCCATGAACAGTGTCTTTTCTTTGACAACCCAACACCCATTACTATAGTTACCAGTTTACAAAAAGAAAAAACAAAGTCTTTTTTTTTTTGTCTAGATCATTGCAACTTGCCCTCTCCAGGAATCCTCTACAGGATATCCACTACAGATCACTGACCACTTAAATCATGAGGTATCATGTTGTTCTGATCCCTAAACAGATTTTTCAAGCTAGAAAGTGATAAACAGCAAAGCAGCAGGTCCATTCTGAACATTTGGATACTTTCAATTTGTACTTAAATTAATATTTTTAGATTTGCAATATAAGGTGAAGATTCGGAGGCTTCTGGGAGCTGTTCAGAGAGCACACATTGGGAATTTTATGCCCCAAAAAATTAATATAAATCAAACTCAAAGCTTTTACTCTACCAAAATAACTTAAAATCATTCTTGTTAATAGTTGATTAGCCATACCAGCTAAACAGGGCAATGAGTGCTACATATTACATTGGAGAGAAGAGCTGCCTAAAAGCAGAAATCAAAACCTCAAAGATTTAAAGATGCAGAGCACTGGAGAAGCCATTTGACCAGTACTCAGTCATATACTCACATTATATGATAAGTGTCTTATAAGAAAGGATTCAAGTGTCAGAAATGTGTCATGTGCTATCATGGAATGCTCTTCAATATGTATATCACTTTTGTCACTTCAGCTCGTTGTCTAAGAAAAGGAAAAAAATAGTGGGATGTAGTAAAATGGCAATGGTATATTTATGTAAATGCATCCTTCTCATAAAGCTTCTCATCAAACGAGATGGATTACAGTTCATCCTCAACTTGAGACAAATGATAAAATAGCAGAATATTTCACAGTAATGCAATTATTATCACCTGGAAGGATCCAATCTAAAGGGATGATGTGAAGCAGCAGAGAGCTCTGGGACAGGATTTCCTTAAGTAAATACATCCCATATTTCTGTAAAGAAAAAAATTCATATTACAGTTCTACATTAATAAAGAATCATGAAAAAAAAATTTAAAACTATACTGGTATGTTAATGGACTAGGTCTTCAAAATAGGTGCCAGATTAATATTTCTTATGAAATGCAACAAGTCCTTTCAGATTCCTTCTGAAGTGAAAAGAATTAATGTTCATTTATGGAAGTGTGAGAAATTATGCTTTATCTGTAAATATAATATCTTTACAGATTCTAGAGTGAAATTAATACATCACCACTACATAAAATGTATAATTCATGTACTGATAGCCAGTCATATTCAGCAGCAGCCATGAAAACAGAGGCTTCTGCAAATCATCAGTATACATCTGCAAAACAAGTGACAGCAACAATCCTCTAAAGGTGGACTACGAGGGGTGGGGAGGGGAATGTTAAGTACCAAATTTTCACTGTTACTTTTACCTGTTACTTCTGCAAGTTAAGATTCAAAAATGGGAATTATACACAGAAAAGAATATAAGTTTGGTTGGTTTTGTGTGTGTGTGTTTGTTCGATTGTTTAAAATCATTTTGTGTAAGTAGGAAGGGAATTAGTTGTTTTGGACTCCAGAAGACAAACACCTGTATACAATGAATATAATCATGGCATGAGCTCTAGGAGAATAGTAGGGGTGTATATTGAAACAATGATGTAGCTTGTAAGTGTTGCTGAGAGCAGGATTTGGGAAACAGAGTGAGCAAATCAGGAGCTAGTGACACAGAACATAGGCAGACCTTCACAAACTCCCACTTCTTTGAGTCCTTCTCTGTTGGGGACCAGAGTGTGAAGGATCCTCTCCAGGATCCAGAAGGTCACAGATCTCTGATAAAATTACCATGAGCAGATTGCAGGGAACACCATGGAACATATAACATGTACCACAGAAGGTGAATAAAAGCAGCCTGTAAAGCTGTGAATAGCTTGTACATAATTTAAACAATGGAAAATTAGATATCCTGAATACAAATTTATATACCAAAAAACAAACAAAAAAAAATATCCCAAAGAAGCCAGAATCTCTACAACTGAAAGAAAGAACTGAGTGGATTTGAGAGTGTGCATAATAGGTACTCAGTGTCTGATGTAGTGGTTATCAGAGCCATGGAGTGAAAATGAGGGAATAAAAATGCCGTGGCTGGAGCACCAGAGTATAGAGATCACAGCACGAAGAGCCAGTGCAAAATGACTAATTTCTGTAGCTCTTTAGAGGGACTTCTTTCACATTTCAGGTCAGTGCCAATGACCCAAATGACACAACCAAAATGTGGCCTGAAAGACCTTATTATGACTTTGTTACCTGAACCTCCAAGTATTCCCCCAAAGCAGTCCTATCCATCCTCATGGGAACATGCTGACAGGATTTGCAGGACCTTGTACAGGAGCCACAGAAGACAGAAGCCTCACTGTCCTCTCAATCACCCAAAAAGATCCCTTTCTCCCATTAAGCCTGATCCCAGCCAGCTGCCATTCAATGTTCTAATGGCTTCAAGCAGCCCTAAAGTCCATTGGCCACTCACTGGCAAGAAACAGAACATTTCCAAAGCACCCTGAATGTGCAGCCCCAAGCTGTCAGCACAGTCTCTACAGACCCTGGCAGAGAAAGGAGGGGACTTTAGCTTTCACCAGGAAGTGCAGCACAAGCTGGATGGGTTCAAGATACTTGTGGCAAACAAGTAAAAGACAGACTTTTAAGTCACCTTCATATGTAGCCACAAATGAGGATCTGGCTCTTTGCAAGGGACTAAAACATGAAAAGAAGCTTTTAAAAAAATACAAGAGCGAAGAAGTGTTTTGTACTGGCTGGTCCTGTTCTACCTGCTGTGATCTGTGCACATTGGCACGCTGGCCTTGACAGATGCAAAGCATTTTTTTGCTCCCTCACTCTCATTTTGCAGTGGTGGCACAACTACAAGAAACACTGTGAATCCATTAATCAATTACTCTCAAATATCCAACTCCTCCCCAGACCAAACAGATGTCCCAGAAATTTGTGGCATGTCTCAGAATGCCTTCATTTAAAAAATTACTTTGTTTGTTTTACTTGTATTAAATAAAGAATTAGTAGAAGAAACCATGTGTGAGGTTTGAGGAATAAACAGAACTTGCTATCACAGAATCATAGAATGGCTTGGGTTGGAAAGGACTTAAAAATCTTTTTGTTCCAACTCCACTACCATGAGGGCAGGGACACCTTCCACAAGATCAGGTTGCTCAGGTCTCCATCTAACCTGGTCTTGAACACTTCCAGAGATGGGGTACCCACAATTTCTCTGGCTAACCTGATCCAGTTTCTCACCACCTTCTCAGTAAAGAACTTCTTCCTAACGTCTTATCTAAATCTCCCCAACTTTAATTTAACATTTCTTTGCCCCTACACCTCTCATGGGAAAACTGTTCCAGAATTTTACTTCATCGACAACTAAAAATGTCCTTCTAGTTTCCAAATTTAATTGTATTTATGATTGCTTTATGCTCATTTGTTCTTTTGCCAACACTGCTCTTTAGCTTCAGCACTTTTGCTTCCTCAGTCATTTCCCATACACAAGCTTGCAACTTATTAGTCTCCAAATGCATGACCTTGCACCACACAGCAGTGAATTTCATCTGATTTTCACTACTCCAGGCCTTAAATTCATAGCTGACACACTGCTCCTATTCAGGGTTCTTTCACCTGTATATTTCAACATCTGCTTTTTGGGAACCTGATGTAAACAAAAATACCAAAAAATCAGTCAGACTAGTCCTTAAAATTGTACTGTAACCTAGTCCTTCAATTAAAATTTTCTAGAGTCTCCTGTAGTTCTCAAACCCTCACATGATTCTTTACTTGCTTTGCAACTTTCTTTCTGATGAGCATTATCCCTAATTTCCCTAGGAGATGCCAGATCACACACATAACTACAGTCCAGCTAGAGAAGTCCAATTGCATTTTCCTATATAGAAAATGAGTTACCTTATCAACGAGGTCCCTACAGATTTATCCTTAATGTATTCCATCAAATCAGTGCTGAGCAGTGGCCAAAAGGACAAGTTACTGAAAGATTGTTTGCAAAAGTGCCAGATGCTGTAAATTTTATCCAGCACAGTTCACCTTCATTGCTCATAGCCCAAACCTCTCCTGATGGCTAATGTGACACCAGTGCCAATGTTTGCCCCTGCACAGCTGAACCAAATTCCATCATCACTGGGACCTGAGTATCCCTGTTTATCTCAGCAGCCATGCCAGGGCACAGAACCTCCACATCTTCCCTGTCTTTAGATTCATGTGCTATCCAGGTGCAGTAGCCTGTGGTAGAAAGTTACACCTCTAGCAGTAAGCTCCAAAAATTACAGAAGGTTCAGTCAGGGAAGGGACAAGACAAAAATGAGATCTCCCAAATTCATGACATTCGTGAAAAACTGAGCCAATAAACACAGTTTCACATCATCAAGATGGCACTGGAGGGCAGGACTCCTGAATTATGCCAGTTTGATTTGCATCCCAAACTTCTCCAGAAGCAGAGGGCAATGTAATAGAAACTGAAGAGATTGAAAAACTTTTTCTATTTTTAGTAATTCCCAAAAAACTGATTAGTCCACCCTTACTTTGCATCTGGCCTTATTCATAAAACCTAATGATGAAAGCATTCAAACTATATTAGCAGAGTTCTGTGCAAGCTCAGATCATCAGTGCACACAAAAGCACTGTGTACTTTCACCTTAGCAACACATCCT
This sequence comes from Thryothorus ludovicianus, assembly GCA_013397245.1. Classification (NCBI taxonomy): domain Eukaryota; kingdom Metazoa; phylum Chordata; class Aves; order Passeriformes; family Certhiidae; genus Thryothorus; species Thryothorus ludovicianus. The sequence goes on along the minus strand of VZTB01017798.1, from coordinate 54,283 downwards.
GGTAAGAAGTAAATAAATGTACCACTCCACAAACTATCCTCTGTGAGGGTGGCTGCTGCTCCACAGGCAACCCCCAGAACTTGGTTCATTAATTTAAAATGAAAGTCAGAGTAATTCAAATTTTCTCTTTTAAGAGGAATCAGTTAAAGTCATACAGAATTCACGCTTTGGAAGGGAGCAATGTCACATTGCCTACTACAAAGTCTTTGCAAGCAAGCATATAAATGTATAAAAGGAATATCACCTTCATTTTGGTAGGTTTAAAGTTGTTCATAGTCCCCTCATGACAGAAGAATTTGTCAGCTCCCTCTAAGAAATATACAGAAACATTTGTTTTAACTTGTTTGAAATGAACCTAGGAAGAAATTATCTAAGACATGACTCCCCTCCTTTTCAGTCTGCTTACAACAGAAAATAAAAGCTGGCTGCATCTGAAAGAGGAACACAGCTTTAACTTCTACCAGAATTGGAGGCTTTGACAACCAGCTACTCAGTTATAACACAGTAAATACTGATATATATTTCAAATCAAAGATATGAACAAAGACCAAAGACAGTCAACTTTAAGAATACACTGTATTACACAGGAATGTAAAACATTAGGTCGAGTACTCCAAATCTTCCTCTTGAAATTGTTGACATTTCTTAGTCTTACTTTGTATGGAATATCCTAAGACATTAAACTCCTGAAAAGTTTATGAGAATCAACAGCAGGATGCAGAACAGATGTTATTGATGCTGTCATTAGTGAAAGGTGGGTAGAAATTAAGTCACTACTCATTTGCCTTGGCAGCAGCCAGGCTGACATGCACTCCCTGGCTGTCCAATCATCACAGCACAGACTTTCTTTTCTGGCTGCTGAGCAGAAAAAAAAACACAGAAAGGAGTTTGGACATCTGGGAACTCTGCACTGCAGGAAGAGTTTTAGGAAGGCAGAAACTGGTCAAGATACAAGATAAATGACCAGGGATATAAAAATGTGAAACTACTATAGAAGAAAAAGGAAAAACAAGTGGGATTGTTATTATAAGGGAATCACAAGAGACAGAGGAAGTTGAGGTTGTTAGACAGGAGGAACTCACGGCACAAATCTGTGTGATATCTGTCTTTGTGAAAACTGTTTTTTCAGAGAACAATTTTGTAAGAGCCAAAATGAAGAATGTCTCTTGGAATTCAGTGACTCAGTAAAAGGAATTCATTGAAAACTGCAGATGCTCTTTATTTCTCAAAAGTTGTATTTCTGTTTGTATGTTTATTTATATTCCAAATGTGCAAAGAATTTTATTTGAGACTGCTTGTATTTCTGAAAAAACAACATTAATTTTAAAAGATTAATTTAAAAGATAACACAACAGAGGCATTTATATGCAGTGAGAAACCTTGAACCCTAACAATGTGAACAATAATTGAATGAAAAAGCAGTATAAAAACACTAAACAAAAATCTGACAAGTTGGATGAGCATCTTCAAACTACATATTGACTTCTTTTTTTTATCTTGTTGGTAAAAATAAAATCAAAGGTGGAGAGAAAGGAAAATAAGCCCCTCAGTTATCAGAACAAATAAAGGCTGTGTTTATCCCATCTCAGCACAAAAGAACACAGGAAATGTCAGAACAGAAGAGTCCATTTTGACCCATTTCAACCAATATCTTTCTTTCTAATATTTCAGGCTGCTTCAAAGGAAATACTCTATGGCATTCTCATTCTTTGTACAAAGTATGTGATGGAGAGATGAAGAAATTCCTCTGTGAGTCCAGCCATCCATTTTAACATTGGATCAGGCTGCTTCTGAAACTCCAATTTTTATTCTTGTCTGGGCAAGTTACTAGAACATTTTAGGTTCTATAAACTATCTGCCTTAAGAAAGTCCCAATAATAGTGAATTACAGTGGTTACATTTTTTTGTATATACACACTACAACCAATGGGATAAAGACCATTGGTACATTTCAGGGGAAAACTCTGTGCAGCACTGGACTGGTGTGGAGATGGTTTCATTCTGAGAACAGCTTGGAGATGGTTTCATTCCAGATAGAGAACACTCTCCTCCAATTTACAATAGATAATGTGCTGAGTGCATAATACAGAAAATGTATAATGATTTCTTAAGAAATCATTGGCACCTTAATTGTGTTATAAAAATCAATAGTTTATCATTTAATGGATTTACTGGACAGAGAAGAGTGGCTATGCTATTTAAAGTTCCCACCAGTCATCCAGCAGCTGTTTTTCTTTAATCCTATTCAAAAATTCTCTGAATCAAAGAAGCATGACCAAACTACAAAAGGCATTACACAAAATATCCTTCTACACTGGGAAGCTGAAATGAAACAACCAATAGATTGGTATAGTTTGGGGTGTGTGAAGACTGTAACTCACAGTAGCAGGTGCAAAGAGAACCTGCAAATTTTCTTCACTCTAACAAAATTTGTCAAATTCAAGCACGGATTGCTTCAGTACTAAGGCGAACCATGGAAGGTTTTCACTTTTCCTATATGCTTTCCTTGTTATTATATAGCTTTAATGAACTATCCTGAAGGAAAGAAGGGGATTAGCACATACACTGCATAAAGCTGATAGATCTTTCAGTTACAGAAATTAACCACCTTTCTTCAGATTATACCACTTTTTCTTATCTGTAAACAGATACCAATTGCCTCAAACTAAACCAGACAAGTCAAAAAAGAGGAACAAATCAATCTTTTTAGCCCTGTGCTGGTTGTCTTTCTACATCCATTAATCCTGGCTAACTAGTTAAGTATCCTCACTAATATATCTTCATGATTTAAGGGTTTAAATGCCTGCTCTGGAGTGAAATGTGGCCAACTGGTGGATGGGTGGATTCCTATAAAGCCTGACAAGACATTTGCAGCCAGTTTCAAGTATTACTGTCTGAGGACTCAATGCTTTCTGGAGTGGTGTGAGACATTTATTTACAGAAAGACTAGGATTTTTCGATGCTTTGTCAATAGAATTAATCTGGTGATGGACAGTTGTCCTTGGTCCCAACTTACCACTGTCCAGTAAAGAACAGGGAGATGCAGAGGGAATGTCTCCACAACTTTTCCAGCCCTGCTGCAGCTATGTCCATCTCCTTGACAGTCCCTTTGACCATGTCCCTTTTGGAGTCCCTTTCTGTGTTTGAGCATCAGGACTACACATCAGTGAGAGGAAACTTTGTGAAAGTCTAATCTTGGAAGTACACACCACAGAAATTGGCCCAACTGTTTTTTGTCATAAGTATCCATAACCCTCAAATAAGGATTCTTACAGAATGTCCATGATTAAATATTTGTGGGGCTTCGAAAAATAGGTTGTGAACTGATTCTCAGTTTTAAATATTTACCCAAGGAGAGTCCTCTGCAAACTGCTATTTTCTGAATCTAAGATGTTACTCCATCCTTCTAAAAGCAAAGCCTTAAGATGATGGAGAGATTGTATGCATCTCTCACAGAATTTATTTTGTTCTAGAAGATCAAACAGACAATCATGCTAATTAATGAATTTCACTCTTTTATTTATTTGAACAGTATTTCTATCAAAAGACCAAGGTACAAACAAAAATGAGAACGAATTCAGAGCTCATGTACATGGCTGAAGAAGGAGGAAGCATTCTGCTGGGAATTGTTCAGAGATCCACAAATAGTAATGGATACAATGGTGACTACACAGTTAAATTACCCTGCATGATGTAATCTTGGCAAACATACTCCTAGGAAGGTCACTGGCTGAGCAGGAATGTTCAGAGCAAGTGCAGAGTGGCCTGGCACTGGGGCAAGCACGCCTTGGCTCCACAGCAGCAGTTACCAAGTGAAGGCTGAGCAGGCAGCAACTCACATCATGTCTCCCTTCCCTGCACATCAAGAATGGCAAGAAGGAACTACAGAAAATTTAAAAGGATTCCTGGATGTCTTCTTTTTTTAACTTAACTAGCATTTCTAATATATATAGATCTCAAGACAAAACATAGCATTCTACAAAATACAGTATGAACTAGAAATACGAGAGATCTCCAATCTACATGAACTGATAGTCTTAAAAAGCACAAACCAAACCAATTCAGAACAATATTGTACAGAACAGACTGGAAAATGCTCATTAGAGCTGAAATGGAGCTCTACACAGAGGGAAGGGAGACTGCTCCAAGTATGAGCAATGATATGTAATAAGGCTAAGTCAGGAAAGAATGAAAGAAATTACAGAACTACTCCTATGGATACAAACCCAAGCCCTGTCAGTAGGGGTCCTTAAAAAATGGCTGGTTTAATATCACACATCAGATATCTACTGCACATTGAATACTCTCCTAAATTAAATCAATTCATTTCCCAGCATGATGCTCCTAACTTCTCGGTATTTTAATTTACAACAGGAGACCTAAACACACCTTATGCTTAGGTTATTTATGAGAAGAAGGGATGCTCATGAGTTCCATTTTCCTAGTCCAAGACACAATAGAAATCTTATCACTGAAATATGTTCTAACATGTAAGGGGTGAAGAAAAATGTACATGAGTTCTCAGAGTTTCTCCCGAATTCTTCCCAAGCACTTGCTGAACACTCTGCCTTTTCAAGGCTTCAGTAGATGTACACTGCACAAAGGCTTCAAATATTTAGCCAAAGAAAAGTGCATAATCCAGCAGCTCAGGTACCAACTGCAGCCAACTTTCAGGTGCAACCTTAAAGAATTCATCATAATAAACATCTTGATTGTCTCATCACCAGTTTTACAGTGTTCCCCACGTCACCGTAATTCCAAAACAGACTGTGGAAGTATGATGTGCTCCAGCTATGGAGGGACCAAATTTAATGACACAAGATTCCTTGCTAGTCTTACATTACCTGCAATTTTTCTGTAAAACTGGAAAAAACGGGGGAAAATATTCCCCTCACAGTATGTCTAAAACCAGCTTCCTGCAGCAGCTGGCAAAGGGTACTTGGCAGCCCAGTTTTGCCCCCAGCAGGCAGGCAGCTCCTCACACTTTACACTCACAGATGGCTGCTTCATATACCACTCCAGCTTTCAGTTCTTCAGCCCGAATCTCAGTTTTTAACTGGATTTTCAAAACTACTTAGGCCTTAGCATAACTCCTGTCTGAAAGGGTGCACGGTTTTTAGATACAGTATTATGTGTAATTAATTTCAAAACTACTTCAGGTTAAACCATATGTAATGAACTGTGTAGTTTCTGCTGGCTACAGAACTCCACAATAGTTTTTTAACCATTCTTTTTCTATCGTCATCTCTCTTCTGTCCTTGTTCTAGTAACAGTTTTTATTTAATAACCTGTAGTTCTGCTTTAGTATTACTGTTTTCCTTATCACCAATACCTAAGAACTCTAATCAGTGTAATCCAGTGTATGATAAAACAATACTGCATTTCTTTGAAATCCTAAGGTAAAAAGAGAAAGCTAAATACATCCTAAAACGAAATAAACAAAGAAATCCTAAAACATCCCCTTCCTTGGCAAAATCAGGATGGTACCTCCACGAGGAAAAGCGAGGAAGGTGAGCAGATCGAGGGTGGGCTGAGCACAGCAGGTCCCATCGGTGGCTCAGCCCTTCCAGTTCATGGATTTCCTTAAGCCGTGATGGGTTACAAGGTTCTCAATAATTGCTCTTCATAGAAACGTTGAGACGCGCTTTGAGGAAGAAAATGCTACTCCAGCACTCTTCTGTGAAAAGGCTACAAAGTTTCATGTAGAAATGCTGTGATCAAAAAGGCAGTCACTTCAAGGGAAGATATTCTTTGACTAATATCGCATTATAAAGCCCCAGATCAAATTGGTTCCCCATAGCCTTGGTCCCAGAGGTATTTGAAGCCATCGGGAGGAATTTGCTTATACTTGCCAGCGATGTTAAACTAACGGGACCGTCCTTGTCACTTTCTTTTCCTACGGAAAAGAATGCCAGACCTCGAGGCCAGTGTAATTCTTTAAAAACCAAGGACTTTGATGTGGCTGCTGTAGCTCACCCTTCATCCCACTCACAAAAAAAAAAAAAAAAACAACCCAAAACAAACAAAAAAACCCCACCAAAACAAAAACACCAACAAAACACCCAATCACGTTTTAGAGAATACAGCCTTAAAGGGAAAAGGGCAGCTATATTTCATGAGTTTGACATGTTAACGACATTTGCACTTGAGGTACCTGCACGGGCGCTGGGTGACACGGCGTGATCCCACACACGCCCGGGGCACCCGTGAGGGGCCAGCAGAGGCTCTGCGACAGCCTCGGCCATTTGTGAGGGACTTGGTGAGGGGCCGGGGACCGCAGATCCCCCCGCAGCCCCGCACCCCTGAGGGACCGCCGCCTGTGCCCCAAGCCGGTGCCGGCTCTCGGGGACCGCCGCCTCTGACCCGGAGCCGGTGCCGGTTCTCGGGGGCCGCTGCCCGTGACCCGGAGCCGGTGCCGGCGCTCGGGGGCCGCCGCCCCGCCCGCGCCGCCATCTTCAACGGCCCCGCCGCCCTCGCACAGGTGAGACCCGGCGGGGACGGAGCGCCCCGAGCTCGGCGGCCCCGACCCCTGTCCTGGCCCCGGCCTCGACTCCCATCCTGATCCCGGCACCAGCCCCCGTCCTGATTCCAGCCCCGACCCCCG
>VZTB01017798.1:0-47636 GCA_013397245.1 Thryothorus ludovicianus | reverse complement strand
CCCCCGTCCTGATCCAGCCCCGACTGCCGTCCTGATCCCAGCCCCGACCTCCGTCCTGATCCAGCCCCGACTCCTTTTCCTNCCATCCTGACCCTGATTCCAGCCCCGATCCTCCATCCTGACCCTGATCCCAGCCCCGATCCCTCATCCTCACCCCATCCCCAATCCCTCATCCTCATCCCGTCCCCGGCTCTGGGCGGGGGAGCCGCGGCCGTGCCGCTGTAGCTGCACAGGGAAGGGGGGGCCGCAGGTGCTCGTGGCTCTTGTGACAAAGCGTTTTGAGGTCCAGTTTTTATAACTCGAAAGCCTCGATTCTAACTTATTTTCCCCCTTAATTCTGCTCGTTGTGCATATAAGCTGTGCCGCTTTGCCCGTTGGAACACCACCAGTCTTGCAATAGCTTATTAATGGTCTTTTTGCCCATTTATTATGCTAACTTGTATTTTGAGAAAATATATAGTGGTGTTACAAACTCAGCTTTAAATATTTAATATGTGGAATTCATTTGTCTGGGAGATACTAAAACCCTTCATCAGTGATGAACTGCTTTCCCTGGCGTGTCCCAGCCACCATAAATCAGCTCTGGCTTTGAGCCCATGATGGTGAGTTATATGTATGAACAGTCTTGGGTCTAAGCCTGTGTGCCCTGCCAAAAATAGTGTATTCGTGTCATTTTTCAATGCAAATTACTAGTATGTGCAAAGTCACTTTATTTTGCTTCACAGATATGACTTTGGAATAAAAAATCTTAAATAAACACAGCTTTTCCAACACTGGATATTGATCAGAAACTTGTGTTCATATGTATTCATATCTTATGTAAATAGTGCCTTTCAAGACAAGGGACTAACCATGACTGTAAAGGGTTTTTAGGTTTTAGGTGTGAGTCTGTCCATCCCTGTCTCTCCTGGATTTAGAATAGTGCTTAGTACTAATTAGATTAAGAAAGCATGAAAGTCTGTTAGCATTTGCTGTTTGTGAAATATTCTTTTTGCTTGTTACTTTCAAAGAACCAATTGTTGGAATCTGGGGCTACATAAACACCAAATATTGTTGAAATATACATAGAAAACTGCCATAAAAGGTATTTTTTTCAGCTTGTGTGAATGGAAGGAATAAGGGGCCCTTTGGATACTGCTGCTTTATCATTGATATAAGAAGCATGGTGAAACTGATGATCAAAGTCACTGCACAAACCAAGATATCACAAGGTAAATTCGGATAGGAATCTATTCAAAGATAAATATCTTTCATTGTTGCTTAACTTTATAAATTACATTCTTGATTATTAGTCATTGTATGATACTTTAGGCCTGTATTTCCAGTTGGACAGACATACTAAAGTACATGTTTCAGGGCAATAAAAAATGAGTTTGATCTGTGACTGAAAAATAAGAAAGCTACTAGTTTATGGCATTCTACGAAGATGTCATAAAATACCTATTTATTTGATAATTACGCCAAAACTGAGGACTTGCATTTGAAATTGCTGGAGTTCTTGTTTTTTCTTTTTTTTTAATACTCCCTCTGGATTTTAAGTACTCTTGATTTTTGACTTTCTGGAGGGACTGGGAAGAGGAAAGGTGAAAAGGAGAAAAATACTGTAACTATCCATTTTCCAGACTCTTCCCTCCTTTAAGCATAGCTTACTATAATTAAAGACAATAATACTTGATGCATAATGAAAGCACTTTTGAACATTACCTCAGTAATTACATAACAAATATGTCATTCACTTAATGGTTTTAGTGGCTACCAATCTTAATAGCAAAGGTAATTTCTAGTCTTCATTTGTAGTAATGAAATCTGGTAAGTTATAATTAAGCAATGTATGTATTGCAGTGTCATTTGCAGTATTTTTCCTGCCTTAGTGAAAACAAAGTGACATTTTGCTGATTTCACAGAGGTGTTTACAATGATCAGCTTTGTAGCTGAATGGCTTGTCCAAATACAAATGCTTATAAACTTTGGGTCTAGTTTACCTTCCAATAAAATTAGGAAGAGCCACGTGGTTATGAATTTGGTACCTTCAATAGTCATCAGTGTTCTGAGTCTGGACAAAATATGTTCTGCAGATTAGCAGATAAGCTACCTTGTCTATGTGAATATCAGTTTAAAACACAACTGCATTTATGACAGATTTTAAGCCAGAGTGCTGGTAGTAGTCCCTGAAATATATAAGTTATTTTTTCAGCCTCAGAACCTAAAACTTTTTCTACAGTGACTTTTAGATCAGTATTCCTCACATTCCCTGCTATTTTTCCTGAGATGTAATAAGGCATAACAGAAGTGCAGAATATGTGAGGGCAGTGCTAGGTGCCTGGTGCTTGGCAAGTCTGAAACTCATCTTTAAAGCAAAACTTAATGCAAGTGCTTTGACCCAAGGAAAAAGCAGTGTATTCCTTTGCATGTCCTTCACTTAATAATAAATAAAAACTGGGCAATGGTGAAATCCTCAGTCCAAGAATGACAAGTGCCTCAGAGTGTGAGTTACAGGGGTACACTGGCCATAAATATGTCCTGCAGGAGGGCTTGGCTCCTGTCTCTCATGCACTGCAGGTCCTTCACATTCTGCTCTGGCAAAGGGAATCAAAACAGTAGGTCACTGAGATTAGTTTAGGGGTGCCACTTCTTCTCACACAGACATGAATCATACAATTTAGAGTAGTTCTGGCTTGTTTAAGGGCTGTAGATAATAAAACAGATAGGGCTGCAGACAGAAAATGGAACAGAGATTTCAGAAATAAGTGATCTTTATGTTAGGTGAATATTTAGAGAGAAGGAAAAATCTGAAACGCTTTAGAAGTGCATTCTTTAAAAGGTATTTCTAAAATGTCTAGTTCATAATTAAGTAGCTCAATATAACTATTAATGTAGTAATGAAAAAAAATATGGCAACCAGTGGAAAATCTGTATAGAAAATGGTCTAAAACAAAGAATAATGCAACTGGTGTTATAGAAGTGCAGTGAAAAATAGTTAAATTTCATCAAAATACTAATTACAAGTTTTGATAGTCCTGTTACAAATGCTGTGGGCTTTAAATTTCATTTTCTTTATAATCAAAACTTTTTAAGTGAACTAATATTTCTGGCAACAGTGTAGGATAAATTTTCAATATCTGATTGTTTTTCCATTTTTGTTTTATTTACAGACAACTTTAGGATTTAATTGTTGCTATTTAAAATAGATGTGGATAAATATCAATCAATGGATTTCATCATGTTTTCATAAATAAATGATCATTTACTTTTTCAAATAGAATGCTGCCCTAATCCTTTAGATGGATTCATTCTTCGTGAACTCATGCATATTGTCACTGAATTTCTAGTTCATTTGTAATCATATATATATATCCATAATTTTTTAAACTTTGTTACTTTTTGATTGTGAGAGCTGAACTGTTCATTATGAGAAGCTGTATTTATAATCAATCATTTAGTAAGCATACTGTTTCTATTTGTTAAAAAACTGGTTGCAAAAACTGAAAAAATACCTAGTAATTAAAAATAATTTAAGTTGTTTGTACCCAAACTGAACATGAACAGAACAAAGTATGTCAAATAAAATTGAGGCATGAGTGAAAGGATTCTCCTGTGAGTTGAGGAGCACTTTGAGTCCCAGTGAAGGTGTTTGTTGTCTCATGTGGCTGATTCTCCCTGTCTTTGCAGAGTGACAATCTCCTTTTATGTTCAGGGTCTCTTCCCATTCTGTCGGTGCCAGGTGAGCCCCCAGACACTCAGAGAGATCAAAGAGGAGCGTGGGAGGCTTCCAGTGTCAGTCCCTCCCCTTCCCACTGTTCCAATTCTAGAGCTGCAGACATCTCTTAATTCACAGTGACTTGAGCAGCCCTCACATAACTGAAGGGCTTGGTTTGAGTCTGACAGTAATCATCCTCAAAGAGGAGTGCTGAATGTGAGAGATAACTTGTCTCAGAAGTCTCTGCCAAATACCTCTAGATGGAGAGATTTCTGTTGCAGCTGTTCCAGATTTCTGTTTTTCTATAGTGAATGTTAAGCTCCTCTTTAATGGATTCTAATGTTTTCCAGTGGGCACTTGAGAACAAAGAACAAGAAAAAGTATGTGTTAAATATGATTTTTAAGCATTTTCAAAGAATGAGAAAGTCTTCGTGGATTAAAAATAAGGACTGACATAAAATTACTAGTTTTACTTGGAATAAAAGAAAAGACAGCCCTGAGTGCCTGATGCTCATAGAAAATGTCTTCCAAGACAGTGTCAATATTAATATTATTTTGATGTTAGTTCTTTTGCAGTAGCACTCTGATATACATTTCTTGATACACATTTCTGCTCAGAAAAGTACTTTATAATAGTATTCACATTTTAAAATACAGCTGAAGTGTCATTATATGATTTTTTTCATGTCAAATCCTACATAAAGTTGTTTGTTTTTCAGCATAGCTTGCAAGTGCCTTTACTGATTGAGAAGCTAGAATTATTTTCTGCCTATGAAAGTTGGAAAAATGTTCAGAAACCACTATCAGGTAAAACAGAAATAATTTTAATTTTTACTCATTTTCATTTCATCTCTGAGAGTTCAGTTAAAATAGCTTATCCTGAGAGGCAAAGAGTGCAGCTACAGGAGTGTTTTGGAGTGTTTAGAGTTCAATATTTTTATAGAAGTGTTATGAAGTAGTGGGTAGCTGCTGATGCCCCTAGGTCTAGAATGGGCACAATGTGAGTTTGCCAGTGGCTTTTGTTCTTTACCCTTGTGGTCCAGAAAAGGCACATCTGCTTCCATGCAGTCGTGGAGGAGTCCCAGCTCCTAAGATGTCAGAAAAGGGGGTTGATTTATTCCCTTCTCCAACACAAGCTTGTGACTACAACAGTCACATTATTTGGAACTTTATTATCCCTTTTACTCTTTTCTGGCCTCTCTTTCCACCACACTTTGCCTCCCTTTCTCTGCACCGGTAACATCCTTAGAGAGCAACATTTTCCAACTACATTTTCCTCAGATGGTCCCAGATGTGCTGCTTCTGTACCCAAAATTGATATTTTTGATGCTGTTCCCTAGGCTGTCTCAGCTTTCCATGGAATTTCTGATGCCTAGCTGCCACTGGCTGTGCAGAATTGTGCTCCCAAAGATGCCCATACTCCCCTCCAGTTGTTGTGGAGTTTGGCAGTTTCTTGTCTAACTTCAGTGGGGACCCCCGTGAGACCCAACCATCCTCCACAGCACTAAGTAACTTCTGTCAGCTTCTTGCATCACTGTTTGTTTGACATTTTCTCATATCATGTCTGGTACTTTTTCCATGTCTTGTTCAGTTTAACATCAAATCAGGGCCAGCTCAAGGGCTGTGCTATTAACAAAATGTATTTGTAAAGATGGAAGAAAAAGCCACTTGTTTAAGATTTGCTGCCAGCACATACAGCTTGGCAGTTAAAAATCTTTTTTAACTTTTTGAGAGCATGATCTTGTAATCCTTAAATAAATCAGGTAACTTGGAAATCAGTAGTGTACCATATTAAAAAAATTAATCGATTGTAAATTTAAAAGTTTTTGAGTGCAGTTTATACATTTTGAATTTCCTTAGAACTTACTAAGTCCAGTCACTGGAATCAGCCATATGGCTGGAGCTGCCAGGTTTGTGTGGGCAGAGGAAAATTCCTAATTCATATACAGTGCAGAGTTGATGTTCTCTGAAAAACTAATCTGAGGAGCATTTCTTTTGCTTGCCCCTCTTGCTTATTCTGACTTGCAGGCAATTGCTTGGGCAGCTGAGCATAAAGAGAATTGGGGAGTGCAGGCAACTAGAAATGAGAAGGGAATGGCAGAGTTGTAATGATTGATTGGGTCAACCATGCTGCTGAAAAATGCTTAGCAAACTGTAGGCTGAGTGCATCAGATGTCACAAAAAATGTGACATCAAATGACAGTGTAATTCCCTAAGCAGAGGTGATAAAGCCAACCTTCCCAAGAGCCTGTATTTAGATTCCTTGGTGTCCAATAGGGCTCATGCTCTGTGTCAGGAGTTTTCACCTACCAGGGACAGCCATAATAATCTTTTTCCAGTAATAATTCTCTGTTGCCTCAAGGAATCTGTAGCCCTTACCCTTTTCATGGTGATACTGACTGGAAAAGATCTGCTACCAGGCCACTTAATTTGGCTCAGAAAAGTTAGTAAGTTTTTGTTTGGTTAAATCAGGCTGGAATTTGGTAACTGGTAGAAAAGTTACTGCAAAATATGTAGGCAGAGTCATTCACATATGTAGATAAATGGTGTAAGCTTCATTTCCATTGGAAATCAGATAAAACATCCAATCTGCAACACCTTTTATTTTTCAACAGCATGTTTTAAAACTTGCTTCATTTGGAAAATTGTAAAAATAAATCTTATCCAAATATAAATTAGTCATCTCTTTCATGGTTTTTAGAATATTTACAATAATTTTGCTTTTTAGAGAATGACATTGGAGGTAAAATAATTTAAAATACTCCATGGTATTTTTTCAATTTTATCTTCTGATCCTCTCATAAAGCCAAGTATTGACTACATGAATTGATACATTACAGTAGTCTAGAAGCTGTTATTGATATTTTGCTGTCTGACTGATCAGTAATACTGGCTGTGGTAACAGCATGGTACAGAGATTCTCATCTTGACCATTGATAATTTAGTGCTGAGCTTTTGACTGGATGTATCCTGAAACCCTTTTATCACAGGGGGGCCAGTTTGTTGAAATATTCAGTGCTCAAGGCAAGAACCCAGGAGCAAAATGGAAGATTTTTGGCAACCCATCAGCTATATCAAAAGTAAGTTTTTAAAGAAATCTATAAAACCTAGAGTATAAACCAGAAAAATGTGAATGAAGCTTAAAATTAGAAGGTAATGAGGGCTTTGACCTGACAGTGGAGTTGTCACTTGCAGTTCTGTCATTATGGCAGACTAAATGACTGCTTAAATTACTTCTATATGCCTGCTTGCAGACTGTGTTGGTCACAGTGTAATTTTACAGTTTAAATATTTAGAAAGTAATTTTGGTACTCTGGTAACCAATGAATTGAGCTCTGCTCACTGAATCATGAGTCCTGTTTATCAGCATTATTTGTTCATAAAGCACACAAGTAAAGGATATATTTGTGTGGATTAAATTTTTACCATCAAATGTGAACCAGTCTTACTTGCAGTGCCATCTGCATTTTTGATTTAAAAAAATAGCTTTCCACATTAGCATGGCTGGTTGTCAGGAGGAGAATTCTGTCAGGATGTTTATGTTTGCTGTACTTTTTTGTAGGAATACGACAAAGAACTAAAAGGCTTTGTTTTTGTACTTGAAGGAAACAGTCTAGTCAACAAAATGAAGCTACCAAGGGAAACCAAACAAACTTGTGAGTATCAAAGAACTAAATGTCTGTGATGTTGTTCTGATTATTACATCAATCTTATATTGGGATACAAAACTTACATTATTCCCCCTTAGTTCAGGCATTATCCAGCATAGGAAAAGTGTTTTTTCATTAACTTTTTAGCAGGTCAGTTTCAAATAAGTAAAACTTTCAGAAATGCCATATTAGAGTAAGTGTTATAGGGAAGGTCTAACATGTTCTGGTGCTGCCAAGTTCTCTTCTGTACCTGATCCTGCTGCAGACCAATGTCTGATAAATAACCTCTGACTCCATTCAGCACTTACTAAAGTCAGTAATTCTACTGGCATTAATGAATGTGAACTAGGTTCCTGACTCCTTACTCATTTTACTTTTTAAAGAATTTTTCACTTTTGTATCCAATAAGCACTAGCAGTACATGAAAGTTATACCCAAATTTCTGCTGTTTATGTAATCAGTGTTTAAGGGTAGTATGGAGTGTTTCCTGGGATGTCTTATTGCACCACAATAAACCAGAATGCAAGCAGTCTGCAATACAGCAATCATCACATGCCTTAAACTCCATGATGGGGTGTTGTACCTTATAAAGCCTGTAGGAGTGAATTGAGCTAGTTTAGAATTAACTGCTTTCTTTTGAAGAAAATTGAGATGATGATTTTAAACAAATGGAACAGGAATCTTCTAGTATGCTTCTCATGCAGGGTATACAGTAAGACAGTTTTTTTTCCAATAAACACAAAAAAAAAAAAAAAAGAATAAATTCTTTGGTCATGCTGTAAGGCCTTGAAGTTCAGTGTGATTTTCATAAAAGAAATTGGCTGTTATCCTTATTAAAATAAGTATTAATGCAATGTATATTTTTGAGAAATCAAACTAGTTTATTTTCAATGGTACAATAAATGACTATAGCAAATAACAGTAAACAAAAGAAAAAAAATTGCTAACTGTTGCTAAACATTAAAATGAGGATTAAGAATTAATTGTGTGGGTAATCACTGCTAAAAATAGTTTGGTTTTAAATTTACTTTGGTTAGTGCTGCAATACTGCAGTCAGGTTTCCATCTGTTACCATTCTGTTTCCTTCTGTCTTGGTCTCTTCCTCTCTGGAGGTGTATGTACCTCAAGTATTTTATTAATCAAGTATAGGTCTCCCACTTGCACTGGAACTTTGTATACTCTTGCAAAATAAAAGATACTATATATGCAAATCTAATTTGAAGTTTTAAGGTGCCATTTGGCCCTCAAAAAAGAAACTTCTGATTTGTCATTCTTTAGAAGAGAAGCCAAAGTTGCTGTTCAGGCTTGTGAAGTTAATAAAAAGCAGCCTATATTGTCCCTGATGGAATATATCTAAGAAAACAACATATGGTTCCATTCTGACAGCTTTGTATTTGTTTTTCCTTTATAGGGAGCTACCTGAATTTTTTTGTTTGTTCTCTCAATCAAACTCCTTTGCTATTTTTCTTAAAATCAGAAGCCTCCACTGAGCAGTGTTGTCTTGATCTGAATTGCATTCTTACCCAAGAGTTTTTTTGAAGTTGCTTAGCAAGGTGTATATTGTCACCAACGTGAGTGCAAGTTTACCATGACTATAAAATAATCTTGATAGGAAAGTATTACTTCATTTTATAATTCTTATGGGATATTTATTGTGCTCTTGGAGCACAAAAATTGTAAGCTAAAAGAGAAAGGTTTGTTTTGCTTTCATGAGAATTCCACCAAAGCCACAGATGAGACTTCTAAAACAATACTTTTATTGCAGTTTGAATTGGATTTCTTCAGGTTTTTCTCGTGTTCATATGTTGTGTGAACCTTGGGAAATAGTGTTGTAGGAGCATAGCATATGGTACAAAATCAAAGTGCTGGATAGTGAAATGTGCATCTGTATGCACACAGCACTTCTTTTTTTCTTTTCTGTTTCTAGTGGGACTGGTGCAGCAATTTCTGACACTTCAGATTTTTGTGCCATTGGGAAAAGACTTCTCCACTGAGTTACTGTAAGATGCATAAAATTTCCTTGAATACTTAAAGTGAGTTCTTGATTGCAGTCATTAATTGTGGTGGCATATTTTGCATTAAAACATGGTGAGTTGTCAAGTCAATAAAAAGTAATTAAGCTAATGAGATCATTATTTCTTAGATGTTTTAAATACTGACATTCCTTTGAAGACAGAACTCAAAAAAGTCCTGAATGAAGATGATGAAAAATCTGAAGAAGTGGGACACAAATTTATCAAACATATGAAAATACTGGTGCATGAGGACTGCCTGAAAACAAATAAGAGACTTATTCATAAGAGAAGGCCCTTTGGTCCAGGGCAAAAAGAAATACATATTCTAATAATGGGAGGAGAAAATCACAACCAAACAAATGCTAAAAAGCTAGAAAAGCAAATGGAGCGCTCGATTGGTGCAATTATTTCCACACAGTGAAGAAAGAGAGTTACAGCAGAAACAGACCTTTTTTATTAGTTAGGTGTGAAATGATTTAATGGAGTTTTAAACTTGGGCAGTTGTCAGGCTTTGGACAACATTTCTCCCCTAGTGACACCATCTGTTTATATAAACAGCACAAATCACTCAGCTTTGTAGCCCATAGAATATCTGAGATTAGATTAACAAAAGAAATATTAGGCCATTAGAAACCCTGCAAGAAAAGATGGGTTGAATGATATCAATTAAATCAGCAATTAAATCATGTAAAGTGAAAGGATTTTATTTTTGTTTGACTTTCTGTAAGTTTGCATTGAAAGTGACAAAGGGAAAAAACAAACAGGATATGTCATGCAGCACACAGGGACCAAACACCAAGTACCAAACCAAAACCAAGATTTGCTTCTCATGGACATTCTGTAGGCAGGGGCAGAGATTTAATGACAGCTGCAGGAATTCAGATTTTTCTGTAGTATCATGTTCAGTTTGATTCTTTTGGGTATTTTCCACCTTCTTAACAAGAACCTCTTTCCTACTTCTACTAATTTTATTTTTCTCATTCCTTGATTTTTTTTTCCATAAAAACGTTTTCTATTACTTCTCCCACCCTTATTTGCCTTTTCTCTTTCCAGCTTCTATTTAGACTTTACATTTTCTTCATCTTTTCTTTCTACTTCCTGTTCTTATCTTTACTATGTTCATCTTATAAAAGCAAATAGATATTCTTATAATATTCTTAGGTACTTGTATAGATTTAAATACATGTATTTTGTATTTGCTAAATATATATTTTATGTAACATGTACTATATTGCTATATAATGCATATAATATAAACTGTATTAACTATCTATTTTCTCTGTAGCTCCAGTTATTTTCAATTAAGGTGTTTATGTCTTAAAAGTACAGTATCAGTTGTTCCCCACTTAGTGCACTGTATGAAAATGTAAATAAAACTTCTTTAAAAATAGTTTTAATACTGAGTTTTGTATTTGAAATCAACTATAACTTACTTGTGCCCATAAAATCCTTCAAGACTTGCAGAATAGACAATGCATTATTTTATCCAAGCAGACTTCAGATAAGCCAGTAAATATTAAAGACAAGTCCTTCTTGCCTCATGTGACTGCTGTTCAGTTCCTTTTCAGGAATTTTGAAGGAAATCTCTTGCTTGTTTGGGGTCAAAATGTTGATGGTGGTGTTGCTTCCTGGAGTTTAATGTTCAAAGATGGTTTCTTACACAACCTGACTATTTAGTGCTGAATCTTTGAGCAGCTTCAAGTTCAAATTTATAGCATGCCAAGCTATGAAATTTACTTTATGAAAAATCACTGACAAGTTTTGTAGTAGCTGGGCATGAAGCTTTATGTTACATTTCTTGCTCTCCCATTCTGGAGAGAGACGGAAATAAGAATTTAGTTTGAGCCTCATCTTCTTTTGTATTCTGTTTGGTGATTGATCTGGTCAGCAAACAGGAATTTCTTCAAGACCATCCATCACTGCTGGCATCAGCTGAGCTAAACTTTCTAACTCGCCGCTGTCAA
The DNA here is from genome assembly GCA_013397245.1 of Thryothorus ludovicianus. NCBI lineage: Eukaryota > Metazoa > Chordata > Aves > Passeriformes > Certhiidae > Thryothorus > Thryothorus ludovicianus. The sequence goes on along the minus strand of VZTB01017798.1, from coordinate 36,310 downwards.
CCAGTCATGTGAGATTCCTGCCATAAATACTGAGATGTGCAAACTACTGTCCATATTAGCTGGTTTATCTTTTATTCAGAGGAAATCCAAATAGAATTTTAGATACTTTTTTATGTGGCAGGATTAGATGAATACCACCACGTTAACAGTCAATGTATTGATCTGCATAAAAATGTGTAAAATAGATTGTGGGTGAAAAACTTGATGAAGCATAATAGAATCACAACTAAGGTAGAGAGCATGTAATTTATGCAGTTTCTTTGGAGCAAATAATAGCAAAGCTATTAGTAATGCTGAATATAGCTGTCTGCTGCAAATGCAGTAGCCAGTTGTTAAATCTTCAGTGTCATGGATTTTGCTACTTTTCTGAAAAAGCAAAGGTAACTCAATGTGTGAAAAAATACTTGCATGTAAGAGAAAACAGCATCTGGCTTGTGTTGTCATTTTTGCTTTCATTCCCAATACATGGACATGTGAGTGTTAATACTTCTGCTTGGCATTTTGACAAGCACTCAAACATTTATTCTTAAAGAGCTGTAATGCCAGTCATGGTCATGCTTTGTTTCTGATATGGTTTTTCTCAGTGTTGGGTATCACATGAAATTAGCACATCATGTACTGGAGAGTTTTACAGCAAATGAGTAGAGCAGATGATGTGAGGAAACAGACCTTGAAATTGTACCATAGCATGAAAAAAAAAAATCCCAAAAAGAGTAGACTGGTCTGGTGTAAGAACAAGGATGAGATTCTCAATTCCTGGTTATGTACTTAAATATTTTGTGGTCTTGTATGAGTCCCTGTGTATTGCTCAACCTTCTTTTCCCCAGATCAGGCACGGTACTCATCCATTGCTGCAGCTCCAAAGTCTCTCAGTGATGGCCAATTCTTGCTCCTTCAAACCTGTTTAAATCTCCTCATGGTAGACAGCTGTAAATCACGTGGCACAGCTCGTAGCTGGGGAGGTCTCAGTTCTCTTAGGAGGTCCCCTTGCCTCTGACATGAAAACCTGTTTGCAAACCTGCCCATTGTCAGTGAAAACTGCCCCCAGACCTGGGGCTCGGAATTAATGTACCCTGGGGCTCTGCTGTGCTGCCACTTCCAGAATCACACAGTACCTCAGGGACCATCTTTCCAGCCAGAATGCACTGAGGATCACAACATGATTGCTCACCACCCTAATGGTGACTCTGTCTCTTAATTTCTTAATTCTTTCTCTTGTTTTAACCTCAACCTTTCAACCCTTGCTCAGCTATCAAAGCTAGTTTATCAACAGGTTTGCTCAGTTACAATCCCACTGTTCACAGTCGTAGCTTTGCTTGCCACTAGCCTTTGCCAGCTCCAGAAGACATCAAGTCTTGTTTTATTCTGAATTAATGCAAACTCTGAGAGTTTCAAACTCTGGAACATACCTGATAAGTTTTCTGTTGAAGCTAGTTATGTATGAAGGAATCTGTTAGGGGGAAAGGGGATAAAATCTCTTTATTCCTGCAGTAGTTCTGCTTGCTGATGAGAAATCCTATTATAAGGCCTGTGGACAGTACAGTAGAATATATATTTTGGTACCATACTTCCTGTTTTCAAACAGTTGTTTCTATAAATATAAGCTTATTACTTTGAGATTTTTAATAACCACAATATAATAGGTTTTACAGGCATAGCTAATTTATTCATAGATACCATAACAGTTTGAATTTATGTGAATTAGATGCTATCATAATCAGTCATCATTTTAGCTTTGCTGGCAGAGATATCATAAATTATTCATGTTAACCTAAACACCCAACATGTTTTCAGTTACAGAACAATATGAATCTTGGTTAGTCTTGCAAAACTTTGCCTAACCTCTTAAAATTCAAAGCAGGACATAGATGCTAATTCTGTCACATACATCTGAAATTATTGGAAGATTTTAGATAGAGACTGAAGATAAACTTTATTGAATAGATTTAGCTGAGAGATTATTTGAAATTCTGGTATTTAGGAGCATGAGACATGTTCCTTGATTTTTTTTGTGAAGCAGGAGTGAAATACAGAAACATTCTTAGAAGTATTAGAGTGTGTTAAATTTCATAGTTTCCAAAGCAGATTTTAACTCATATATTTGAAAGTAGAAATTTTTTAATAACTCTCCCAGTCATCACATCTTCTAGAACTTTAGATGGAAGCAAAGTACTAATTATATTTTGGTTGGTTGATCAATGTAAGTAACGAGGTAAACTGAATCCTTTTTATATTTGGTTGGTAAGGTTTGTTAGTCAGGATTTTCCTATGCCAAATAAAGTAAATTCTGTTAGCAAGAAAGTTAATTTTGTCTTTTTAAAGGGAAGACTTCATACTAATTCTTAGTAATTAGGATAAATGGTTTAAATATGAGAAATATGGCTGTATTTAAGAGAACTATTACATTAGCAGGTGCAAGCATCCTTTTCTTTGTCTCAGAAGGATGAATGAAAGGACAGATTGTCTCTTTAGAACAGAAAATTTATGGAAAGAATAACAAAGTGGAAAAAATTACAGGCAGTGAACTTAAAAAGCCAACATAACTTGCTGCAGGGATAAATAACTGCATTATAGAGGTGCTTTGTTTAGATTCTGGAAAACAAGTCAGCACTAAACTTTCTAGGTATTAATACTCATTAGAGTACTTTGTACTGAAAAATTAAAAGCTATTTTCTAGAATTACAGTTTTCTAAATGATTTGGCAAAGTTAGCCATGCTTCAGAGGAACATAGCATTGTGCCATAGAATGGAATTTACTAAATACTTGAAAATAAGAGAAAAATGAGTTTATTTCAAAACCNAATCCTGTTTTGTGCCTGCCACTTGTGTCACTCCCTCTTTATGGATTCTGGTTAAGGGCACTTCATGGGTTCTTTTCTTAATGCTTTCCAGAAAAAACACTATCAACAGGGAGTTCCAGTACACAATATAACTTGTTCTCTAGGTCTAGGTGAGATATCATTCTTCCAGATCTCTTATTTTGTAGAGATTTGATTGATTTTCAACGTAACTACATCTGCTTTTATGAGGGCAGGATACAATGCTCCGGATTGCAGATCATCAGGCAGTAACACAGTGTCTCCTACAAGACCAATTTACAAGTAGCACATGAGATAAAATGTATATGAAGTACAGGGTGCTCCTGAATAAGGAAACTTGAGAATCTGAAAGCATGGCAAATCAACTGAAAATTGCTCTTCCTTTGTTTTTTGTCTCTAAAATAGAGGTGATGATGATAATGATGCTACTATCTAATGTTTAGGAAGCACATGCCTTTTATGGAAAAATGGCATTACAGTTGTTAAGTACTAATATACTAATGTACTAATAGTGGAGCATTAGTAGAGAATTCTCTCTGGATTTTGACCAGGATACAGAGAGATTTCTGTTAGTATTAAATTGCATGGGAGTGCTCTTAGCTTAGCAACATCAATGAAATACCTGCTTTCATGTTTGGTAAACTTCCAGGTTACATCATTTATAAAGAGAAAAACACTTTCATTTGTAGACCAAGAGATCCTGACAAACGAAGCATCCCTTCAGCAGTTCAGTATTGGTTTTTTCTAAGTTCATTTTTAGCCTCGGATTGAACATTAACAAATGGTTATAAATTATTAACCATACAGAAGTAAAGTGAATAGGCAATCTGAGCAGATGAGTCTGTCTGTGCTCTTGGCTAGTTGCTACCATTCCCTTGTAATCTCACTATAGTTACCATTGTGAGGAAAACAGTCAATCAAATTTGAAGATGTAAAATAAAATTGAAAATTGAATTGGAAGGTAATTTTACTTTCAAATGGTTTGCAAATGTAGATGTTAAGTGTGAAGTGAATGCAGTTAATGACCATAGCTGGAAGAGTTATGCACCTGCTGATCACAGGAATATTATTATAAATGAGGTTGATTTTCTTGTTGACTACCTCATTTTTCTCAACATGGTCTCATTACTTTTTTATCACGTCTGACCCATAGATATAAATACTCAAGCACAGACATAATAAAAATACATTAACTCTCATATAGATTTTTTTAATTCTTCTTTGACAATCAAGATATGTGCTGCAGGTGTTTCTTGCCATTGTAGGTTTAACATAAGTTCTGCTTTTGGATAGCAGGAAAAAAAAGTTGAGTTTCACCAGAAGTACTCTGGCGTCATTTTACAACTGAGAGATCTGATGTTCTAGCTCCCATTGTCTGAATTATTTCAGAAAATAGTTTCTCCATAGCCTTCCTTTATTTTTATTTTCCAATAAGCAATGTAACTGAAAAATCCAAAAGTTACACTGAATCTTAAATAATTATCTTCCTTCTCCTGAGAAATAAATTATTTTATATAAGGCTATCTTCTTTTTTTTAAATTTTCCTGTTTGAATGTTTCACTTACTTTTGCCTGTGGAATATAAGTATTTTTATTGTTTTAAATGTATTTACAGAAATAAGTTACACTTCTTCAGGATTGATTATATCTATGCATCTCAGGTTTTCCCCTATCCTTATGGCACATCTGTTCTCATAAAAAGTCTTATTTTAGACTTATATGAACAAGTCTGATATAAATGTGTGTCTTTTGATCTAAACAAATGTGTTCAGTGTTACATTTTGGAATGGAACTGAGCTGCCCATATAGCAATGGCCTTTCTATAACCAAGGTACTTATTTTTTTTTTTCATGGGGGAGAGAGATAAACCTATTCATATAAGGAACAAATAATAAAATTTAAACATATTGAACTGATAGTATAGAGTGAACTTGGGTTTTATTGCCAGTTGTTTAGAGACATGCATGACTTAATTCTAAGCTCCTACTGCTGTGTTATAGCCTCATTTAAAGCAACATTCTCTATGGACAATTATGCAGTTTTAGGTTCAGCAGGGATAGCATTTTTGTTTCTCAGTACTCAGGTTATTGCAACTGCCTGGTTTCTCAGCACAATTGCTCAGCTCCACACGTAGCCAGGAAATCCAGGGAGCTTCAACCATTGCTCCAATACTTCGGACTGCTACGATTTTTTAGCACTTCTGAACACCCAAAATTTAGAGTGAAGAGTTTCTGGCAACTAGATAAATGGATTTTTCACCAAAGGCTATATGGGAAGTAAAGTGATGGGTGGAACTGTGCCTTAATCTAGGACAAAGGTTTAGCTATGAGGCCCATTTGCTGGTGATCTTAAGGGAATTATTTTGCACCTTGCTTAAACTTCTTCAAAAGTAAGATCAAGCTCCGTAAGACACCTGGAGGTTTTCTGAGGAAATCACTTTTCAAGGACTTGGTATAATTTGTCCATTCATAAACATACGTGCAGCTAATTCTGGAATCTCTCATGCCAAACAATAGCAATATTGAGACTATAATGTGTTTTTTCTTGGCATAGTAGTGGAATTTCTGCTTTTCAAGTGCATGTGATTTATTATAAGAGGAACTGCCAGTCTTTCAAAATTAAACTGTTAGTAGAGTCTTCCACTTTGTTTTTATTTGCCCACCCATGTTATGATGATGAATAGATTAAAGGTCAGGTTATCTGCAAGGGAGAGGAAAGAATCAGCAAATTCTGGAAGCTGGTGAAGAGTTTGCTTTGAAAGATATTTTAATGACTATAGGGGAGTGAGAAGGTGCTTATGTATTTTTATTGCCTGTACTGGTAGAACTTTTTGATATTTACATACTTGCAGTATGTTTTGTACTGTCCTTGCTTAAACTCTCAAATTGGAAAAAATAAGTATATAATTTGCCCCAGAGTTAATGTCCTCCTGAGTTTACTTAAGGAAACCTGTGAGTGTTTTAGTGTGTTATTCTGCAAATTCTGGGTGATGACATTTCATTATTTAAGCTACAGGTATTCAGTCCTTGGCTAATTAAAAAGTGTTTTCATTAATAATTTTTTTTAACGAAAACAAGTCTACAGGGAAGTCTCACTATTTTAAAGTAAAACCCAGCATTTGAATGATTATGAGTAATTACTTCTAGCAACACTAAGTAGTGACAAAAAGTTGTTTATTATAATTATTTGTCATCTTCTCAGAGGGGCTGCTAATTACAGAGAAATACCCATCTGTTAGAAATAGGTTTGTTCAAAAATAATAGGTAAATTAATCATTGTTTTCCCACACATTAAGCATATTCTCCCAGATTGCAGCCTTTAAGTACCTGTGCTCTGGAGTGTTAAGGGAGGACTGCTGGGGAATGTCAAGGTTGTGCTGCTGTTGTGGTTTAACCCCAGGAAGCAGCTGAGCCACAACAGCCCCTCTCTCTCCTGGGGAAGGGAATTCCTAAGGGTAAAAGTGCAAAAACTCGTTCATTGAGATAAAAGGCAGTTTAACAGGGAGAACAAAAGCTGAACATGCAACCAAAATCTAAACAAGGCATTAGCTCCTTCCCATGGGCCTGCAGATGTTCAGCCACTCAGGAGCTCAGGGCTTCATCCTGTGTAATGGCTGCATTTGTGAGAAAACAAGGCAGCTCTGAACTATCCCCATTCCTTCTTCCCCACAGCTCTTACTGCTGAGCATGGCACTGTGTTTTTTGAAACATCCCTTGGGTCAGGAGGCATCAGCTGTGCTGACTGTGTCCCCTCCCAGCTCCTCACACAGCCCCAGCCTCCTGGCTGCTGAGTTGAGGTGAGGAGCAGAAAAGGCCTTGGCTCAGTGTAAGCAGTGCCCAGCAGCAATGAAAACATCCCTGAGCTACCAACACTGCTTCCAGCACAAACCCAAAGCACAGCACTCTCCAAGCTACTCTGGAGAGATTTAACTGGGTCCCAGCCAAAACCAGTACAGCTGCTAACAAGACCTGAAGGATACAGAACATAAAAATGACCCCCTTTGTCAGTTTAAAGGAAACATAATTTTTTGGGGTTTTGTGACCATGGCTGTTGTCTGAATTTATTAGAAATGTTGAAATTCAGTGTCCTTGTTATCGTTGTGAGATGACCTGAATAGTGAGCAATAAACTTCTGCATTATAACTCACCTTTGAAAATATGTCCTCATGAAGTAAAACAGACAGACAATGTATTGTGTTTACCTTAAAGCTGAAAAGAATCTATATGCAGTGACAGAGGCATGTTTAGGAAAAGAAAGCAAATAATGTTTTTGTAGTTAGCAGGCCCCAAGATAACACAAGCTTAAGGGGCCAAAATACATGTGATTATTAAAGGCTACTGTTCTCAGTTCGTACAAATTGAGTTCTTTCATACTCTCAAGGGCTGTGGAAATCTAGCAAAGAGCGTAGACTGTTGAAATGAAATTAGCATGTAAAGTGATTTTATAAATGCAGAGATATAGCCACAAAGTTCGAATCGGAGAAAGAAATCTCATTACTCATCTTGTAAAAGAATTTTTAAATTCCATATTTGCTGTCACTGACATAAAGTTTCTGCACATGAACAGGTTTTTTATGATTTCCCAAAGATATTAGATTATTGAATTGACAAAGATCTGTTCCATTCTCTCCTGACTTTTCTTTTATAGGATAACTGATTTTGAGAATATTAAAAGAAGATTGTATTTGTCAACGGTCCACAAGGAGTTGTCTGTAACCCCTCTGCATGCAAAAATTCCTCTGTTTATGATCAAGCGCAAAATAGTAGGTACCTTGGGAATATTCCCTGGACTGAGGTTGAGGCTGTTTTCTAATCAGAAATGTTTTTCATATATTATGAACTTTTTGAAATTATGCTTGGTTTAGAATTCAGCTGCTACTGATTGAAGATACTTGTGTGTGTCCCCTTTACCAGATGGCAGCAGAACCAGTTCGTGCTGCACATCTTCTATCCTTCTTATATTAGGAATTTATTCTCATTTTACAAAATTACTGCTGTTTGTGATGTTTCTTCACCTCTCCTGTTGATCCAGCCTCTGTAAAACTCTCTGTGTCCCTGATACTTCATGATAGTGCTCCTGCTCGTGTCCCTTCTCCTGTAGTGACCTTTGATGACATGCACTGGAGCTGCAGGTACACTGTAGCTGATGGCTGCTTTCACATTCTTCAGGTTCTCCCAAATTCTGGCATTTATAGAACAATCTATGTGTCAAACTGATGAAAACAAAACAATAACCATTATCATCTTCTCATTCCCCTCTCCCATGCCCATCCACAACATAGGGTAATAGCTGACAGGATACAAAGCCTGGTGGTTACTGTATAACCATGTAAGCACTCGAGTCTCAAATACTGCTTTAGAAAATAAACTTGATATAAGAATAGTTAGATTTCAAATATTTTAAAACATGTATTTGCATAAAGAGACCTAGATAACACTATACTAAGCAGTTGTGAATTTAAGACTAGACATGAGAGAGAATATTTTACAAAAAACGTCTGAATTTATAACCTTTTTTTAGATAGCTTAAGTGAAAGCAACTGTGGTAACTTAAAATTGAGGAGTTTCCTTCTTTGTGGGAAGAATAGTTGGATTGTTTTTAATGAATATCTGTGAGATCATATCCTCGAAGTTGCTGTTATTTCAAAATCCAATGAAATCAAATTATTTTTCTTCAGTGTAGTTTTAGTTAGTTGGTGTCAGACCAGTACTAGGTATTTCAGGATTAGAGCGTGCATTAATGTACACCAAATTAAACTCAAGCAGAAGATGAACTTCAGTTATGTATTTTAATTTAGATAATAAAGCATGAATGTCTAGATGCTCTGGTCATTTATAATGACAAAATATTTTAATAACCTTAATGCTTGACCAACCTTAAAGAGTAGATCTATATTCCTGTCTGAATACATATCTGTCTCCCTTAAATGGTTATCTGCCCTTTTATCATTGCTTTAGCTTAAAGGAGGGAGCATGCTGCTTTCAGTGATTAGATAGATCTTTTACATGGCTCTGATAGTTCAATTTACTGTATACACAAGCTGATTGTTATTATCAGCATGAGAGGTTGTGAGTCAGGATATATAATAAGTTCATTGTTCCATCAGCAGAACATAGTTTGCATTCTCACATGCTCTCTTTCTGTATTGTATTCCTGCAAATTATTCTATTTTTCAACTTCTTCACTAGAAGTATCAGTTATAATTAAATACTGAATTTTTTCAGTCCATGGCTTGGTGTCTTCAAAACAAGTATTACTTTCCTTCCAAAATTTCAGATTTAAGACCAGAACAGTAATGTATTTTTGCTCAAAAGTATTTGCTATTTGGCCATTAGAAGCTACTATTTCTACCTTGACTTTATAAGAAAATTAGGCATGTACAATCATTATGTTTTAACTTTTCCCTTAAAATTTCAACCATTGATCAGCTAAATTTTACACATGAGTAATCATAAAAAATATATTACCATTCTGCAAACTGAATGAAAATTGCTGCATTTCACCTCAAGGCCATCTTTGTTTATTTGTACAGAAGGTGTGTTAGCCTCAGCTCATGGGTTTTACTAAAGAGTATTGTTTCTCTTTTCTAGTGGTGCAATATGTGTATTGACTTGGTAACATTTACCTATGAAATATTCAGAGGAGCTCTCTTCCAGTCTTTGGATGGAATTATTATTTCAGCTAACTGTAAGCTAAGAAAGATCTTCACTTTAAAATGCAAGCCGCGAGATACAGTTGAGGAAGATGGTGTGTTTTAATTACTATCTAGTCTTAATCATAACTGTTCATGTTATAAAATCAAAAGCTTCTTATTCATCAGATTGGCAATTTGAAGGATTGCATGATTTCATAAAAATTAAAGTGGTAGTACAGCATATTAAGTCTGCTAGTGTTGGACTTAAGGCAACTAATTAAATAAGTGTGTACTCCTGTGTTTTAAACACTGAATTCCTTAGAAGTATTTTATTAAAGAAATTCTGGCAAGATTAATCAAGTAGAGAGCTTGTTTTAATGAGAGTATCTTATGCTGATAGAAATCAGATTTTGGCCAAGAACAGAGTATCTGAGAGGAAAGAGAAGTACTGAAAACAGCAATATTTGCTGTTTTTTTCTTAATTTTGGACATTAGCAGCTGATGAAAGATTTTTTTTAAATAATGCAGACAAAATTGTAATAAAACATATGAAACTATAATAAACACCTCAGGTCATGCCCAGTTATCCTAATGTGACCTTGTTTATTGGGAAGGTAATATTGGTGATGAGCTGAAAAAAGACAGGTTTTTTTGTAATAGGTCAGAATATTGGTCAAAGTTTACCAGTCTCCAGACTCACATCATAATCCTGAATCATCATTTTCCAAGGAGAGACCTTCATTCCTCGCTGGTATTTGCAGTAATAGAGAAGAAATTTCAAAAGCACAGCTGGCACTTTCTTATTTTAAAGGCACCCCTAGGAATAGCTCAGCTTCTATTTCATTCAAATTTTCCTTTTGTGGCTTTTAAGGAATATACCTGAAAAACTTCTGGTTTCAGAAGGAGGGGTAGTTAACAGTATTGTAAGTGTCACAAAATGTACCTTCAATTTGGAAACACTAAACCAATAGGGGAGAGTAGGCAAACCTTGTGATTACTCCTCTGATTTTTTGTAGGTAAGATTGGAGAAAATATTAATTAAAAAACGTCTACAGAGAGGATATGGTAAATTCTCAGCAGGAAAATGCAGTTCAAGCTCTCACTGGCATTCATTAAATTTAATTCCATTGGTGCATTGTTTTTTCCCTTCCATTCTAAACAGCTTCTGAAATGTGCTTAAATATTCTAAATGAGTTCCAAAATTCTAAAATGCAGTTAACATAATGAGTCAACAGCTTTAATAAACTGTATGCATAGTAAAATATTACACTTTTAATTACTTCATTATCAATTCTATGATTATTACACAGCTGGTGGGCATTAGTGCTTTCTGTATGCTTTTGAATTTCCTTATCTAGGCAATTCATAGAATCAGAACCATGGAATTGTTTAGGTTGGAAAAGACCTTTAAGGTCTTTTGAGTCCAACTGTTAAGCCAGCACTGCCAAGGCCACCACTGACCCATGTTCCATGACTTTTAAATGCCACCAGGAATGGTGAGCCCTGTCCCAGGGCTTGACAACCCTTTGGACGAAAAAGTGTTCCTGGTATCCAATCTAAACATCCTCTGGCACAACTTGGGGCTATCTCCTCTTGTGTTGCTGCTTGTTACCTGGGAGAAGACACCAACACCTACCTCTCCACAAGGTCTCCCTTCAGCCTCCTTTTCTCCAGACTGAACAATCCCAGTTCCCTCAGCTACTCCTCTAAACTTGTTCTCTAGACTCATCTTAAATTTTCATTACAGTTGAGGGTTTGGCTGAATTTAAATTATTCTATACTTCATACCAAATTAAAGAAAAACAATAGTAGGATTTTTCTATTATTATTAATTAAGTTTCAGATAACAATTACTCTTTGATAAAGCTTTTTCCCTCTTAGAATGATTGGACCAGTTAGTTGAGCTCCACTAAATGCATTGACAATGTAACTTGTATTGGGAGTTGTCATGCTTTAACCTCAGCCAGCAACTGAGCACCACACAGCCACTCCCCCCAGAGGGATGGGGAAAAGAATCAGAAGGGTAAAAGTAGGAAAACTATGGGTTGAGATAAGAACACCTTAATAATACTAAACTGTAATGACAAGGAATAAAGCAAAAGATAAATAAAACCCAAGAAGGACAATTGGTTTTTATTTGCATAATTTGTTTACCACCAGCAGCTCCCCCCAGTCAGCTTTCCCTCCAGTTGATTTGCTGAGCACAGGGCCATGTGCTCTGGAATATCCCTTTGGTCAGTTGGGGTCAGCTGTCCTGGCTGTGTCCCCTCCCAGCTCCTTGTGCCCCCTGCCATCTGTTCGCTGACAGGGCAGCTTGGGGAGCTGAACAACAACTGACACATCAGTGTTACCAGCACTGGTCACATGCCAAATCCAAAACACAGCCCTCTGCCAGCTTCTGGGAAGAAAATGAAATCTTTCCCAGCAGAAACCAGGACAAGGGGCAAGTTCTTTGCTTTAAACTTGGTGTGGTGGAAGTATTGATTTCAGGGTGCAATGAGTGTGTTACTCTTTTCAAGTAGCAGGTATGCAGTATGTTTTGGATTTTTAAAATGATAGTAAATGCAAAGGAGAAACCACATATACAAAGAAATAATTTCTGTATGAGATCACGGAGATAGAAGAGGAAATAATTCATCTTTTCTACCTCATGACACTGAAGCATGCAAGCTTAAACTATGCCTCGTTTCTTGTTTCCATAGTGATGCAGAACTTATGTATGGGTTTTTATCACTAAGTATTGCCCAACAGTGATAAATAATGTACTGGCTTGGCAAAAAAAAATGGTTGAGAAAATATTTCCAGTACTGAAATACATTAATTTTATTAATTTAATTTATTTACTTGAATCTCAATACTTGATTCCTTATTCATGTTTGAGTTTCAGGTTGTGTTTTCCTCTTCCTTTTCTTGGATAATAGGCTAATCCATTGGCTTATTATATTCAGGTCTTCTAAAATTTGGAATGAATTTGCATTGTAACATCCAGAATGGTTCTGACATGGATTCCTTCCTTTGTAGAGAGCAGCTTTCAGAAACTCAGTCTATACAGGTTATCAAAGGGAAAGCAGGTCTAATCAGCTCACATTTTACTAGTGCCTGGTGTCACAAGAACACATAGGTTGACAGCTTTTTACTTTATCATGAAAGCGTAATGTTGTCCAAAGTTTGGAATTAAAGCTTATTAAATTCTTTATTAGTATATATGGGACTTCTTTGCTACTTCAGTCACACAGATATGAATACCATATTTAGCTTTTCATTTTATCTGAAAATCACTGTATCAGTGTTACAATTAAAGCTGAGTAGTACTAAAAATTTACAAAATGTATTTCGTGATTGTTTTATTTGCTGTCTTGACAAATCAAATAAGTTGATTTTTTTATGGCTATTCCGACAATTAGTGTATATTTCTTTAACTGTATTCAAAATTTTTGGCCTAAATGTATACAGAATATAATTTTAAAATTTGCAATAAAAAGTGACCAATTTCAGCAAATTTTTCAAATTACCATAATCTCTTCAGTTTTTATAGCCATATGAACTAAAGTATATGTAATCTACCAAATAATATAAGGCAAACTGAATTCCATGGTGCCATGAGGTAAAGCCCGTGTTTTTTGATTCTAGGTACGTACATTGTTCCACCTGATGTTATTCCTCCAACCTGCCAGCTCAATTCTGATGTCCCACAAGTTACACAAGTGCTGGATCTAAATGGAATTCACAAGCCAAAAATCAAATGTAGGAAAAATGCAGTGCAAGAAACAGGTATTCTGTTGTGTTAAAATACTGTGAATACAATCCATACAGTGTGTACACAATTGACTGTTTTGTAAATGTCCATGTTAAGAGTCCCAATGTCTTAAAATGAGACGTGACTACTCCTGCACATCTGTAGTGCCACAAGCACGTAGACATGTCTGTTCTATAGTTTGAGATGTGTGTGGAGCCTGAACAATTCAATTCAAGCATGAGATTTATAACACTGAAGCATTGTACAGTGAAGTTGTTACACTTCTTTATAAAGTGTGTTCATATCAATGAAACTTTTCTGGCAATATGACCATGCAGTGTCCTCAGCTTATACTCTGAAAAGGAAAATCTTGTCTCATTGGTGTCTTGGAGTTATTTGAATGTTTCTTTAAGCTACAAAACAATAAACCATATCATTTAGACTTTAGCAGCATTACATAGAAGAGATTTATTAAAGAAGTTGTGTCTACAATAAAAGGTATTGACTTGGATAGAAGCTAAGAGAAAGAAAAGAAAGGATTAAATTTAAAATTATCGTTGCAGCTGAAGTGTAACAGCAGGAGACCTCAAAAGTTTTGGTCTAGTCTCTGTATTGTTTATTATAGTTATGAATAATCTCAACAGAGAAGTGAATAACAGGGGAGCAAAATTTTGTTATGATACAGATGCTGGTTTAATAAAGAGTGGGACTTCAGAAAGTTTTAAGCTTGTGAGATAGGCAATCCCTTATTTACTTTCTCCTGAAAAACAGAGCAGGTAACATGCAGGAAATATCATCGTTTTCAAAGCAAGGTTTTCAGTTTCCTGGTTTTATGTCTTGTGGCCACGGTGTTGAAAATTTACAGTCTAGAGCCCACTGTATGAGGTAAATGGGGAACGTGACAGCACATAAAATCCAGCTTTGCTAAAAGCAAAGGATTCTACATCGGGGAGGAATGATAACTACAGTTAAGCTTTAAAGGATCAAAATTAAATGAATCAAGGCAGGCAGGTTATCATCACCATAGATACAGCTCAGTAGAATGTTCAGATTTTAATATGTTTTAAAAAAACTAAGTAGCAGGAAATTCAAATTCATAGGAAATGAAAAAGGTATCGAACCTTTAAATCATTTTTGCATTATTATCTGAAATACTTTATACATTATCTGTTAAACCATCTCAAAAAATGCCTTAAAGACCAAGAAGTGATTCAGGGAGAAGCAGCATGAATGAAAATCTCCCATCTAAGATATGCTGAAAACATTAAAAATTTACATAAGGACATTTATAAAGTAACCGGTGATACAAAGGATGTTCAATAAAAGCTGCTTTTCTTATCTCATGGCCCAGAAACAAGACATCATTTGATGTGATGATGCAGTTAAAAATTAAAAACTCATAAAAGAAAATGCCATGTTGTACAGAATATGATTAAAATATGGAATCTACCACTAAAAGAGGCTGGTAAAGAAATTGGTATAATTCCAAAATCAGTTGGCAATTTTTATGGGAACAGTAATGTTGTATTTAGCAGCAGTAGAAATGTGAAGGGAAAATTCAGTTTTGTACTTCCAAGTTTTTCCAGCCTTACTCTATGAGCTGTGTTGAAGGCAGATTTCAAAAATCCATACTGAATTATCTCGGGTTATTTCTGAAACATTGGGTTTGGCCTTTGAAACTGAATGTTGGAGAGATTATTGGCCTGCTCTAGACTAGCATTTCCTGTGTTTTTATGTTTAAGTTGGCATGTCTGCTTGAATCAGATCTGTAAGCCAAGAATCAGTAGAAACTGAATTGTAGATACGAATGCCAAGATGTGAAATTGCTTAAATAGACTTGGGTCAGACAACTGAAAGCTTTTTAGTAAATCTGCTATTCTGCTTTAAAGCTGTGTATTGCTTCCTACCTGCAGCAAAGACAACAGAATTTCACCAAGGCAAATATATTGTCTTGATTCAAAGTACTGATTATCTCTTTAAAACAATTTTGTAAAGGGATAGATCATCATTAAAGAACAGCAGTAGAGAGAAACATAGATTATTTATGTTCATTATTGGAAATTTGGTGTTGTAAAATTATTCATAAGCAGTAGTGGTCTTCATGGAACTATGTAATGAATGAAATAAAATTTTCAGCTATTGACAAGTTTCTTTGTAATTGAAGAAAATAAGGGGGGGTTTTAATCAGTTTTTTTGAGTTTTGAAGACATCAGCTACAATTCCAATGAGGAAATAAATCAATGTAAGAAAAAAGTGATATTTTTTACTAATATGTCACTAAATCTCATTGATTAGAATTGAAAACATATCAAAAATGTAATTTCCTTACACCCAGGATATTGCTGGGTGTGTAAATTGAATTGCATGTACACAAAACTGATCTGTACTCTTTTTTTAAAAAAAAAACAGAGTAATTCTGTAGATCTGGAACAACAGTAACAGCAGTAAATATCCTGGAATATGTGCAAGCCCTTCTTAAAAAGGAGAGTTATAATGGATTTTAAATGAGGTGCTCTGATTCATGTCCTTCATGGAGAACTGATAATTTCACTCTGCTTAAATTGTTGTTTTGATTTTTATTTTCATCTTAATCTGGAAAAGTACATAAAGTTCTTATTGCTGATCTTAGAAAATGCACAGGTGAAATCTCTCTGTGGGCACCTTCTTTACTCTTTTATGTTATTATTGGCTTCTGAACAAGACACCAAGCTGAAGCTTTGGTTTAACCCATATAATAGTTTCAATGTCTTCCTAAAGCATTTCATTTTGCCCTTCCTCTGTACCCCTTTTATGAGTTCTATGATCCTACTACAGCAGGGTGGTAGAACATCTTCTGGGGAGGAAGTAGGGCTGGAGTAGCTGCAAAGTTGGTCTGAGCAAGCAAATTACATAAAGAGCCCATTTCCAACACATCTTCATCAGCACAGGCAATTTTAGAAGTGGTGCTATAGGTAAAGAAAATAGATTTATATTCCACTGGGTTTAGAATTTTCTCACTCTTGAGGATTCTCATCCGCAATATTTGAATTCAGTGAATAATCCTTTGCATCATTTCTGTTAAAATGCTCTGAAGATACTTATGCAAAGTATTGACCAAAGGAATAAGGTTACAAAGAGTGATAACTACTGGTTATGGTTAAGACTGTATCATCTCATGAAGCTCTAAAGAAAAATAAACTCTGAGAAAAACCTTGATAATATCAGAAGTTTTTAAAAATTACCTTTTAAACTTATGTTCTTCTGCTTTTATATGAATATGAAAAAAACAACTCATAAAGATTTCATCATCCACACTAAGCTGCCTATGCTGGTGCTTTTTCCAGTTGTTAGCTTTTGCTCTCTCTCAATATACCTCCTTGGCAAAGGCAATCTTTGTCCTACAGCAGCTGAAGTGAATAGTAGGGGTTTTGAATTTTTGCTTAGAGTAAGATGCTTCATATATTTACTTATTTAAATTGCATTCAGCTGTTTTTTAATGAGCAAATACCATTTTTATATCAAAGGGAAAATAATACTTTTAGAGTATTACTGCCCTACAAGTAGTCAAGCCATAGTCCTGTTGTAAAGTTGGATTATAAATTTGCCTTTGGAATAGCAGAGGAAATGCTATAATCCAATTTCTTAGTGACTATATTAAAAATAAAAAAAAAACTTCTTGGCTGGGTTGTCAAAATATGAGGGACTGTAAAATTTAAATGAGTACAATAGTGTGAATGATGCATCTAAGCAGAAAAAATTAATGTTCATTTAAGACAAGACTCAGATTTTACCATCTGGACTAAAATATACATAGCCCTTAGGAATACATGGTAAAATCATTAATGATAACATCCCTCACCTGCCTGAAGATGAAATGTCTTCAGTTTAGGGTTTAATCTTTTTTTTAATCCCACTTTATGAACACAGCATGTGTCCTTCCAGACATGTTTTTCAAATTTCAGAAGTTGGCCTACTTGAAATTGGAAGCTTTGGTATGTTTAGGTACATTTTAATTGGAAAATGTTCTTTTAATCCACTAAAATTTTTGTTTATTTGATAATCAAAAGCCCAAATTATTTTTAGTATCATCCACTTTTAATTACACATATTATTTCATTATGTCATCAACACACTGTTATGTGTAGAGGTAGGTAATTAATTGCAGTCAATTAATGTGGTCATTAAGAGAGATTTTAATGCAAATCAGCTTTTCTAATTGGAGCTAACAACATCCCAAGGTAGCCAGCAAAAAATAAATTGATGTTAAATCAAGACAGGTCATCTGATCTTGTGAAATGGCAGCTGTTAACAGCAACCAAATGTCACATCAGGAAAAAAGGAGTCAGGTAATGGCAGTAAGTGGCTTCTGTGCTTATTAGTACAGTAAATGATGATATTGGTGGCTAATGGATGATCTGTTTTTCATTTCCTTGATGGCGCTGTAAATAAAGCTGATCTTGAAATAAGGTTATGAAAAATGCCCAGGGGATTCAGCAAAATATTTTGTTTCTACTTTCTTGCTTTATGAAGGTGTCAAATCTCTAAAGTGAGATTGCAATTTAATACAAGTTGTAGCGAGAAAATATCTTTGGACATTGTAAATATTAAATATAAATTAATGTGAAGATACCATTTTTATCAGCTCTGGAAGAGAGAATTCACTGATGATCTTGGAGAGTTATAAAAGAGGAAATAGAATATTACATGCACCTCTACAACTCTGATGGTAAAATTATTGTGTTACCATTTTACTGTCCTTCCTTTTTAAATTTTTTGAGATCATTCACCTGCATTCTGTGTTTACTTTTTGTCTTGAAAACTGGTTGGCAATTTCTGCGCTTTAAAAGACTTATAAAAATAAATCTACAGTTTAAGCAGTAAAACAAATTAATAGTGAAAAGGGTAGAATACTTTAGCAGTAATAGAGTGCATTTGCAATATTAGGGCTCAGCCCTGGTAATACAGTTTCAAAAAGCAGGGTACATGTAAATAGTTCTCTGAGCTGTGAATGATACCTTGACAGTCTTGCCTCTATTTTTTTGTGTTATTATTTATTTATTCCGTTATTTATTAATTAGAGTTCTTTTTTCTTCCTGTCAGAAGTTAGGTTTTCATTGAAGTTCTAAAGAAATCCTGCAAACCATTTTTTTTGTTTATAAATAACCCACTTTTAAATAAATCTTTAAAGCAAGAAGATTAGAAATATGTCTCTATAATAGACCAAAAGTTTCTTGCTGATACGTTGACACACTTTTATAAAATGTGCATTTGCTATTCCTATATTTCTAGGGAGTGCACTTTAAAGGAACGTAACTTTTATATAGGTTTAGTATTCATAATTCTTTTCTTTTAGTTGGTTCTAAAAAAATGCTACTTTTTATCGTTTGTAAGTACTGTAATTTATTCTTTTTTAATTCTTAATTTTCTTAACTTAGGTATCTTGGGTAATAGAGGCCAAGGCAACATCTGCATCAGTAAAACTCAGGATGTATCACATATTGCATTTGGGTCAAAGATCCTTGGGCCACCTCCATCTTCAAACAGAAAAACCAATGCAAAGGTACTTGGAAAGGTAAGAGGGGCTCGATTCCAACTCCACCATTGGCACTTTTGCACAGGAAGATATTGATAGCAGAGGAGTTAAATTAAAGGTTTATTTCAGGGGCTGCCTCAAAAGAACTGTGATAAGTCATGGACCTCCAGTGTCAGAGATCCTGTGACATCCAGAGGAGGACAAGGAAAATTCATGAGTGGCTCCAGCACAGGGCATGGGTTTATTGAGCTCACAGGAGAGAAGGCTGAGGGGAAATCTAATTTCTATTTTCAATGAGTGGGGGGCTGTAGAGAAGCCAGGCCCCTTCTAAGGGGTGCCCTGAAAGGCCAAGGGCAGCAGGCCCTAATTGCAGGGAGGCTCTGGCTAAATATACCAAAGTGGTTCAGTACTGCAAGAGTCACAAGAGATTGGAGAACTTCAAAACTCCTGAAGACACCAAAACCTGAATGAAACTGGCTGATCTAATTTCAGCATCAGACATAAAGATGCTTCTTTCTACTGAAATTACTCTGTGATTTCTCATCATTTTTACTTTTCTGAATTTTTTGTTCTAGAGTGCTAAAATTTCTCTGTGTGTGTGTGTGCTATGTGTGTGTAAATATTTCTCCTTATGGTAAGAGCTATAATGCAGAGCAGAAATTACATTTCAGGATGCTCTGATAGTCAGCCTTAAAGTAGCTCATGTGATGCTGTCAATTACAATGCCAGGGAAAACACCTGATCCAGTCTGCCAGCAACAAATATGCAGGTTTTTGGAATCTGATCAGGACTACAGTTTTCAGTTTAACACCAAGAATAAGGGATCCAGCCAACTCTTGTGTAGGAAGTCACTTGAAAGTCAAGATGTAAAATGATATTCCTTTCTCTGAAAATACTCCTGAGGTCTAGAATAACTACCAGTTTTAGTCTTTTTATTCTGATAGTGAATTCTAATTTTTTCCCTTTTCTTTGCATTGTTCAATTCACTCCGTGAAAAAAAAATCCCTGCCTGCTACTTGACTGAAAAGATTGAAGATACCACACTGAATAGAGCCTACCATGAAGTTTTCTGAAAAGATAGTGTTTAAAAAACATTTGGAAATATGTATTTGAAAAAAAAGTGTAATTCATGTTACCTTTGAGTATTTTGAAAGCTGTTATATTTTTGTCTTTCATCAAGAAATAATGTCTTTCAAGGTAAAAAAGACCTTGGGTAGCAAAACATCATGCCAGCCTCAAAATCCAGGAATGCCAACTGAATCCATACCAGAAATTGAGAGATTGGAGCTACCACTCTGGCCATGTAATGATACTTTAGATCAAGAAGGAAAAAAAAATATTCTCCAAACAACTGCGAATGAATATCAAAATGGTAAGAGCAAAAAGCAAAGAATATGTAGACTTCTCAAACTGACAAATTTTTGCACGATTGTGCCTTTGAATCCAGGACTTAATTCTTTGTTTTTCTAATCCTTTATCTACTTAATTAATTACGGAAGACAAATTCATTAAATCATGACTTATTCTCCTGCATGAGGGTGAATAAATATTCATTTTCTCTGCAGCTATTTGTATTGTGAGTGATTGAGCCAGGGATCATCACCTGCTGGCAGTAGCCACAATTTATACAATGCTTCTGTTTCCTCTTGCTGTGAAAATAACTGAGCTGCTGCAGTGGTTCTTGATTGTTTTGTAGACTTTTGCAAGCCTGTTTTTTATAATTACCATAGTTTGCCCTTCTTCCATACCTAGTATTCAACTTTTCCTTCCTTGTGGCTGCCCTGTTCCTACTGCCCTGCAAGATTCCCATACACTGTTTAGAGGTTTATGCACACTCTATGAGTCTTCACAGGTATTTCATTTTTGCATTGCATTTCAGACCTTGAAATTCAGACTCAGAAAACATCTGTGAGTGGAGAAGCAGATTTTCAGCTCACCTCACCACAAGTACCATCACCAGACAAGAACAGTCATAGATTATCTCTAAAAAATGCATCCAAACCAACGTGGGAGATAACCAGTGGTATGGTATTCATTTTATGTTGTTTTACATTTCAGTTCTATGTGGTCTGAGGGACTATCTGTTGTAAATTTCTGAGGACCCAAGAGCAGTTCATATAAAAAAATAAATGTCTGTGTTGTGGGGGATTATGGAAATCAAGCACCCTGCAACAGAATTGCTTTTGAGCAATGATAAAGATTTGCAGGATTAAGCAGAGTACCAGAGAAGTGAATGCATATCAAAAGAAAAATTCCATGCTCTCATGATTAAAGGAAAAGAACTAAAAATTATTTATTCTTTAAATCCCTAATAAATTTAACACTGAAGACTCCAAATATGAAATGTACAAGAAATTTTACTTGTCCTAGATAAGAGTTTAGAATATTAACTACCTATGTAATATCGGGGGATGAGGGTGGAAAGGAGAGGGGAAGGATTGTTTTGTTTATAGAGTTCAGTGGTGATTTATTTCTTTTTTTATTCATAGAAAGACACCTCAGCTTATGTTTTGGGCTTTTTCCCTTTCTCACCTTTCTGCCAGAAAGTGTGGATTTCTTTTTTTGTTATACAGTGTCAATCAACTTTCTTTGCATGAGTCTGGATATTGCATTATTGTGGTAAAAGTATCTCTTGTCTCTATGAAAAAGTAGTGTTACTTTTTAATAGAAGGCATAGCCACCAATTTGAAAAGTGGTTGGACTACTCAAATGTGCTCAAAATTGACCAATGAGATTTTCCTTTATAATTTGAGTGATTTCCATTGTGTTTATTCTTTGGAGATATTTAGAAGTGATTATATACTATGGCAGTTTCAGTAATCTATAATTGCTGTTATGGGTTCCGTAATTTGACTGAAAGGGATGCAAGATGTTCAGGCAAATAGAGAATTCTTCTGGAGAATTTTTTAATTCTTTCCTATTTTCCTGAATATCAAGAACTCTGGGGCAGGAATCACTGTCCTAACTTGTTTTTCATCTAGAACACCAGGACCTCTATCTAGTGCCAGAATTTTCAAAAAATTAATCAACACAACACTTGTTATTTTATGTATATAGAAATGATATGAAAAGACAGTCTTAGGGCACGAGACTGGCCTAAATGCCCTCTCATAAATTCAGAGGCAGAGAACTGAGGAGAAAGCTGTGTGTAAACTCTGCTCTTGTGCTGTTTGTGCTTGCAAGAATGAAAGCTGTTTCCTTATAATCTTAATTGTGCATACAGGCAGATAAATGCATTATGTGAGTTCATAAGGTACAATTGTACAATTTTTTTCTCTGTATTTTCATTGCTTTGTCACTCTCAACCTGCAGATTTAAGTTTCTTTTCAATACCTGAAGTTATCTAATTTTATGTAGATGGCTTAATGATTTCTTTATCCATTAGTACTGGATTTATTTTTTCTGAAGAACTTCCTATAAGCAACTTCTTCATCAGGAAAGTCCCCTTCTAGGCTTTGTTCTGGACTTCTTCCAAAGTGGGATAAACTTGACCTGAGAGAAGAAATAAAATGAGTGAACATTGTTTATGCCAATCTTATTTACTCAATGCTGAAACCTTCATTATAATGTTAGGCTGTGATTAGAAGCTTTAGCATAAGTCTGACTGTGTAGAAGAGCTAATTAGATGTTAAGGTGATCATTTTTGCATTTATGTTGTTGGCTGCAATGTTGTGATTACTTAGTAGTTTGCATATTTTACTCAGAATGTACTCCAAATTATTCATTACAATTGACATGGAAATTATGAATTAAAAAGAAATTCTAGTATAGTTTTTGTTGGAGAGGTAATGAGACTTTGTTTGGTCCAAAACTTCCTGTATCTTTCACTTGTGGACTATTGAAAAAGTGCTACACTGACTGCAGGTTACAGAAGTTGCTGAACTCTGTAACCAGCATAAAATGTCATCTTCAAATCATACAGACTTTTCTGTCTTCCCCCTGGATATTGGAAATTAATGTAGTTGTTTACAGGGTTGTTTAGACTAAAAAGGCAGAATATTCAGGCTAATATTATATAGATTGTAATCAATTTAAAGTCGTTTTTTTATATTTCTGAATTCCTTTTGGTCTGGGCAAGACATTATAATGGTGACTAAAGTGTAAGAAATTTTTGGATGTCTGAAGCAGAGCCAGGATTAGAAATCAGGAGTTTAAAGCTCTAATTGCCTGATGTTCTCTAAACACTCCGTAACAAAAACTGTTAACTCTAAGATTTCTTTTCCATGTTTTGATGCTTCATTCAAAATTGATTTAAAATCTTAAAAAGCAAATGATTCATCACATTTTTTCCTTCAGACTTTATTACACAATTTTATCTGTAATGCCCTCTCTAAATTAAACAGCAGCAACTGCATTGGAAGTTATTCTAGAATGAGAATAGAACAGGTGAGATTGCAATGTGGGAAGTGGGTTGTTACTAAGTCAGTAGACAAAAAAATTAAGCAATCCCTCTCTGCTGTTTCCCAGTTTTATTCTGTGTGCATAGGAATTAGTGAATTCTCCTGAAGTGGGTTGTACACTAAGTGTATAACCATACCCTGGAGGGCTCTTTACAGTGGTCTGAGCTATTAGTGCATATTTGTAAACCACAAAGGCAGCATGAGATGTCAAATCTAATTTTATGACAGTGAAAAGACCTTCTGAATACTGAACCACCCTTCACATGTAATTCCAGTTGCCTGTGAAAAATAAGTTATCAGAGGAGTGTGAATGAATCTTGAATGATAGTAGACTGGAGAATTCTGCTCCAATGTCCTCCTTTGAAGAACCTGTAGTAATCAGAACTAAAAGTCATTTGGTTTACTCAATGAAAGGTGTTTCCTAAAAGTTTTGAGTAGTCTCCCTCATTTCTTGATGCTCTTGGAATAATTAGTCCAAAATATTTATAAAATAAATTGAATCACTCACATGTTCAACTTTCAAGGCTTATAGTAATTAAAAGCACAATTTACTACATTGTTTTAAACCAGAACGATTTTCTAATATAACAAGAGTTTACTTGAAAAGCTTTGGGGGTTCTTACTAAAGATGGTCTTCATAAAGAGATTGAAGAGTGGTCTTTTCTGGAAGAAGAAGATGCAAGCCATGGTCATACAAGATAAGCCCTGAGTTTTCCCTTGTTCCTGGATATTAACTGGACTTTGGTAGCTTTACTAGTTGTCTTCAGTAAACTGGAAAAATCACAGCAACCCAGTAAGACAGC
Source organism: Thryothorus ludovicianus (assembly GCA_013397245.1). NCBI lineage: Eukaryota > Metazoa > Chordata > Aves > Passeriformes > Certhiidae > Thryothorus > Thryothorus ludovicianus. The sequence continues at coordinate 12,407 of VZTB01017798.1, read as the reverse complement.
AGTTTTTCCTGGCATCTCATTATTCTTTCTTTTGCTTTCATTTATGGTGATTCAGACTTTCTCCCATCGCCCCCCTCCCCAAGCTGCTGAATGTGCCTGAAGTGGCAATTCTAACAAAACTAAAAGTAAAATATCACAGCAAAGCACAAAATACCACACTAAACTTACTCTCTTCCATGGTGGCAAGCATTTTATTACTGCAATGCTACTTTATTATTATGTTTTTAGTATTTTTTCATTGAGTTTTTTTAATATAGTTGATGGTAACTTTGTTTTATGGTGCTGGAAAGTTTCAATATCTAGTGAATAATCCACACCACACTACCTTTAATGAAGATAAGGGAGTATTGCATAGTTGAGCAATTCTCCTTTTCTTGGATGCTATTTGAGATTGGTTGTAATCAATCAAATTGACATTTTTTTCTATACCATCATTCCAAACAGTAAAATATAAGTTAACAATAAGAATATAAAAATGGTCTTTTCATGTGTATCTGGTGCACTCAATCTTTAAATCCATTTCTGTAGTTTATTGTTTGTTTTAAAATGGTCAGATTAGTTGTGGTTATATTCAGGGAAACCTGGTGAAACAGATATCTTTATACATTTTTCATGTCACACTTTTTTTATCAGAACAGTAGTTTGAGCTTTAAACCATAAGTTCTGAATGTAAATTCTGGAATTTCAGCAATAAAAAGGAGCCGATTGTAATATTATGAACTTTCCACCAATGTGTGATTATTTTTTAAATGTCAGACGCAAAAAATGTCTATAGAAAAAGATCAATGGCCATATTTTATAAAATCCTTCTTTCCTAGAATAAAATTCAGTTGTGGCTTTCAAATCTTGATAGCTTAACATTTTCAGGTTTGCAAATTACAGGCTTGCATGTCGTGTACCAAAGCCTGTATACTTTTTGAGCTCTATTTAGAAATTTTTAAATTACCTTGTTGCACTTTGAAAGCAACTTGATCTTTTTCATTGCCTCCTCATCACTCTTGTTCTTCTTTGTTAGGCAAAATATTCCTGTATTAGTAAAACTTACTTTGCTGTACAACTTCCTGAGAAAATGACAATGATCAGAGTAGCTCACAATTGACATATTTGGCACTGAAATTGTATGTTTCAGATAAATGGGTGTTTCCAGAGAGGTTCACTGAGAGCATTCAGCCGGATAAGAAGGAGAACTTTGGAGCTACTGCAAGTTCAGCCTGCTGTAATTTACCCTCAGCCCAGAGTGCCTCTGTTGAAGAACACAGCAGGGAAGCAGCTGATCATCACAGGAAGAAGAAAGAGATTTTCACATTTTCATCAAAACCTCGGTCACCTCCTTACGGAAAGTCTCCAAATATATCACCAGAAACTTATGTTTTCCCATTGGAATTGGAGCTAGACAGTAGTGGAGAGCATGAGAAAACCCAAACTGAAGATAGCTTTGAAGGGACTGACAGCAGTGAGGAGGTAGGACACTTTGTACGTGTAACTCTTGATAAAGCAGTCCTCATCCTAAAACTCCTAGGATGAGATTCTGTCTTCAAGCCAGACAGAGAGGATAAATCATCTTTTCCCCATGTACCAACGGGTAGATTTGTCTCTGTCAGGTTGCTGTGTCTGACCCAATACAGCACTCAGTGCAGGTGCACCCTGTGTAAGGAGTTGACAAAATAAACCTAACTCTGTCAGCGCCAGTGCTAACAGAGACATGCCAGGACTGTGCATCATTACTACAAAATAGATTTTAGGAAAGTCTGCATCATAGATTTGAGTGAGATCCAAGTCCTTTATGGTTGCTCTAGAGTTCAGTAAATAAGACTTCATCATGTCTTTTAAAACTGCAAATGGAGACTGGTTTTGCTCATTGACATTGCTGAAAGTGAATGACAAAATTCCAGCTTTTGAATGTCTCTTGATTATTGTTATATCTGTTGCATATCCTGTCTGAGCATCACCAACTTTAATTCTTTTGTAATGCAGAAATCTTCTAGCAATTAAATTAATGAAAGAAAACAAACAATTTTTTACTATATATATAGTATTATCTGATATTATATAGGAATTTGTTGAATGCAATGTATGCAATAATTTCATTATGTCATTACAGTAGCTGCTAAAGCTATTTTATGAACATTCCAGTATATTTCACTTTTAACTCTAAAATCTGTTTCTTAGGGTTTGAACCTGTAGCTCACAGCAGAGAAATAAAACGTAACTGAGTTGCATAATAGCAAGATGGACTGAATTTAACTGTTTTACAAAATAACTGAGGGAATAAAACTATAAATTTCCAAAATGTATACCATTCATAAAACTGAGGGATTAGCTTCATGAAGGTACATTTCATGCTGTGTAATCCTGGACTCACTGCAGTCAGTAATAAACCTGGATCACGTTCATGTGCAGCAGGATTGCACCTCAGCTGTGAGAGGCACACTGCAGGTGACACTGCCCTACATCCTCAGTGGGAACATATGGCAGAGGAGCAGCAGCACGGGATGAAGATGAGGCCACTCTCATCCTTTCTTTCTTGAGAATAAGAACACTGAGGCAAACACTAAATGCAGTCCTGCATGATTTCTCTTTCCATCCGTTCAGTCCTGCTGATTGTTGTTGAGATGGGATATAAGTGAACCTCATACACTTGATTCATGGGATATTTTGCAGAGACATTGTTAGGAGCATGGATATAAGGTTAATAAACTCACCTCTACAATTCTTAAATTGAGTTCATATGGTAATGAATATGATATCCAGTACCATATGATTACCAGAGCAGAGCAAAGTAATCTCAGCAGGAGTTACTTCTCCTACATTTAAGTTGAAGATGCAATGTGAAAATATGGAATATTAATAATTCAATAGAAACACATCGTCATGGACTCATTGCTTAGTTTTGGCTTACAGTTGTAATAAATTCTATTGAAATTATGATTGTCAGGTAAGACAAAGGTTTTGGAGGTTACCAGCATTCAAAGTCTGCCTTTTGACATTTTGGAAAGAGTAATTAGCTTCAGATGTAAGAATATGTTTATGGTATAGTCAGTGTATTTGCCAGGAAAAGTGGCTGTTTTTCAGAATCCTTGTAAATTTAGAAACAGGAAGCAGAGATTAAAGAGAGATTTTGAAGAGTTAAGGTTATGTAAAACTGAAGTGTGTAATGATGAGAGGGAACCAACCACTCTTGCTTTGTTTCCTAAATTTAGGATGACAGCAGTGAACTCATCCAGGGTACTGAGAACATTGAGAACAGCCACAGCAGACAAGGAACACCTGATTCAGCAGTTTTTAAAGAGATCCCATTAAATAAGATGTCAGAGAGAAATGAATGCTGGAAGAATAAGGAACACAGCAAATATAACTTCAAAGAGGCCACCTTATCAAAACCACAGAGTTCCACCATGAGAAAACCAGAATCTATTAGCTTTCAGAGAAGTTTAAAGCCTATCCTTTCTCTTTCTCCAATTCAAAGTAAATCCAAATCCTTTAGAGTAATTAGAAATGTATCTGAAGAAATGGAAAGATTTGAAGCAGTTTCAGATCAGTTAGAAAGATCTGTCAGTAAAACATCTCTCAAGAAAGTCTCAAAAGGAAATTCATGTCTGACAGCACAGACCTGTGTAAGTGATTTTTACTTTAAAATTAAATTACTAGATTGTATAGAGAAGCTGTATTAGATATACCCATTTGCATGAAGTGATTAATATTACATCTTTCATTCAGATCTATTCTGGCTTCATCATAACAGCATTTACTGTGCTCAGTCTGTTGAAAGTTGATTTTATAGGGGTTTGTGGCACACAAAATAATACTCCAAATATAACAGAAATCACAAAGGTTTGTAGATAAAAATGTGTGTCAATGAGAAACTCACATTTTGGAAATATATGAGTCAGAAAATATTTTGGGGCTGAAAGGTTAGAGAGGAAAATTGGCAGATTTCAAATTGGTGTATTAACGAATGTCCACAGAAGGAATGTTAATTTGGGTAGTTCTTGGTCTCTCTGTGCCAGCCCTGAGCAGTGATAAATGATGTGACTGAGAGCCAGCAGTGAGGCAGCTTCTGTCCAGCAGTCAGCCATAGAGGGCTGGAGAGAAAAACAGGGCAAGGACAGGGAAAGCACCCGGGGTCCCTCAGCAGCAGGGCCCTGCAGGCTTCCTTCCAGCTTAGCCATTTCTTCAGGAAAGGTGCTGTCTCTGGTGAATAACTGGCAGTGGAGTTTTTTTCCACAGATTTGAGTGTTTACATTTTGCATCTATATGGCCTTTGCCTTGTGACTGTGAATTTCAAACTTTAGCTGCGATTTGTGGGGAAAAAATATGTATCTTCCTTTTTTTTTTTCAAGTGTTATATCATTCCTGGTGCTTTATTGGTCTTCTGTTTCTTATAAAAAACAGTATGTTTTTTAATTAATATCCTTACCTGTGCCACTTCCTATTTCTTGGCTGTGTATCATATTCCCTTGCAGGTGTCTCTTTTACAGGTCTAGGAGTTTTATGGTGCTTAGTCCTAGGATTGCTGTTTTGTGAACTTTTTTTTGAAATTTTACCCAGGGATTTTGAATTGAACAACTGCATGATCATTATTGTAAGCATGGAGTTTCTTTTCTAATATCTTGGATATATCATGAATTTCTTATAATATCATTGGTCCCCAGGTATTGCACACCTCTGAGGACCAAAAGAATAGTCTCTTCTCTTTTGGGGGGGCTCTATGAAGTAGTTATGTATTGTTTGGAAAATTTTTTCTACTTTAATGTCTTGAAATATGATCTGTACCTCATTTCCATGAAGGAAACAGACATCTATAATTTTCGTGTCCTTTTAGGTTGTCTCATCTGCTGTAGGAAAGGGAGTGTGCTGTGGTTCTGCTGGGGGAATTTTGGTGTGTAGCATTTCTGTGACCTTGATACAGTTAATTTTAGTTACCTATTTGACAGGCTCTGTGAAAAGGGAAGCAGGAGTGATGAGTTCCACGGCCATGGCTGTGCTGGGGCAGGGCCATCCATGAAAGGCTCTTCCTTGCCTGCCTGGGGCTGCTGAGGATGGACAGCCCTGCACTGAACCGTGGGTGTGGTATCCTGGCACAGAGCTGGGAGCACCAGATTTAGGAATAGCGTCTAGGAAAACACGTTCAGCTTTTCTGTGTGTCCTGGATGGAGAAATGCTCATCCTGCCCTGCCACAGATGCTTCAGGTGCTTTTTGTGAAATGAGTCTCTTTTGGTAGTGCTGCAGGGGCTGGGCTTTCTGTGCCCCTCAGTGCTGTGAGGTTGTCTCTCAGGATTCTGGAAATCTCTTCCTCTATCTTGCAAGTAGTTTATTGAAGTGAAGGCCCTGAACTTTTCCTGATAAAAACAGAACATCATTTCCATGAAGGTTGTGGAGACTGGTTTCCTTTGGGAAGGAAGCAGATAAGGGGGAAGCAAGGGGAATGAAACACAATAGTGCAAGGGAAAATCAGAAACAGTGCTGAGACTTTATTATCATGAGAAATGTCAGTGCCTGGTAATTTTAAAGACTATGAAAAGCAAAAAAATTAAAAAGCAAAGAAAACCCTATTAATAGCAGCATATGTTTCATGTATTTATGATCTGGAAAGACATTAGAATTGTCAGTAGTGATGTAGAAAACGTGGAAGAAAGCAATGCATGGTTTCATTTCTATTTGGATAGAAGATAATGTTTTTGTAATTTTCAGTGATAGGAAAAGCCCCAGATGATACCAATAGTCTGATTCTCCTTTTCTTAGAGATGGAAATATGCAGTGAATGTGTATGATAAAATTTGTTTCTATTTTGCATTCCCTTACCCTCCTATTATAGTTCACTGGAATTAAAATTTTCTTTTTTCCAGTAACTACTTACATCTTTGCAATTAAATATATTCCTTGTTTCCTGATGCTTTCAAGTTTTAGAAAATTGTTCCACTTAGCTTTCAAGTATGTTTATTATTTATCATAATTGTAATCTATTTGTCCATAATAAATGAAATTATACATGTATTACTTTCCTGAAAGATATTATAAGTGTTTAATGCAGTCATCAACTTTGCCCTGTAGAACACAGCTAAATGTTTTTTGTAGTAGTTGATTACTAATTTAGACAATAAGGTTATTACCACACTGCATTGTAGCTGTAAATGTATTGCACATGTGATTTTTTGCTTGTAATTTTTTTTTTCTTTCAAGAACAAATCCTATTATTAATGTATAGAAACTCATTAGCTACAGACTTTCTTTCATTGCTACAAAACGTAAGATTAAAGTATTTGGCAGATCTAGATTTGATCAAGTCTTACAATTTTACAGAAGCCCTTCCTTGGAGTTTCTGACACTTCTTTTTGTGCTCTTACAGAGGGCTAGTAAAGGAAAAAAATTGCTTAACCAATTCTTCTGCAATTGATTTGCCTGCTGCTTAATATGCTTTAAGGACCTGGTTTCTAGCAATGTTTTATTCATGTTTTAATAGAGTTCTCTATTATTAAGTTCAAATATTTTTAATTAAGAAAGAAGTATAGCCCTCTGGGTAATATTGCAAGCATGTAGATAGCTGGTAATTAAAGTTTTCCACACGTATAACTACATTCAAACAATTCTGAATAAATCATTTGAACCTAGAAGAATGTAAATGTCATTATATATGAAAAAAAATCCTTTACACAACAGGTTTTATCAATCTAGCAGAAGTTTTAAGTGCTTAATAAAAATACTTCATTGTAAGGGAAGGATATGCAAATAGACAAGATAAGCTTTTAATTACTAAATGAAATATTAATTTTAGACAAATTTACGAGTATTGCAAAATTACTTCTTACATCAAAAGATTCTCCTAAATTACAAAGTTAACTTAATTTCAAATTCACTTTTCAAATTCTCTCTTTGAAAACCAACAAAGACAATATAAAATTTTTGAAGAGGTTTTTTTGGTAAGTAGTCATCTGAAGTTGAAGAATAAATATTCAAAACTATTTCTCCTTCATTAGTTTATTATTAGTTCATTATTGTAGGGAATGTTTAACACAGAAAATGGTCGTAGCATCTCCTCTCCTTCCTGAGTGTGGTATTTTCAGAGCAAGACCATTACAGGAAAAGAGAACAGAATGATAATTAGAAATAAGCTGAGGAGGGGGTGGGGGAACAGCAGATGTTTAGAATTACACTAGAATAATTCCAAAAATCTATGCATCTTTCTTCGTAGACGTAAAGGAAAAGACAAGCGAGTTTGGGCAATTTTTTTGTGCTTTTATTAAAAAGAGAATGAGAAAAAAAGTTCTTTCAATAGTTAGTGCTTTTATTCTGCAGAGCACCAGTTCATTCTCTCAGTTTAACGACTGCGTACCAATTATATGAAATAGGAAAGATAAGCCAAAGCTCCTCTTATAATAATCAAATAACTGCAAAAGGTTTATATATAGGAAAATTAACAGGAAATCAGCATGTTCAGTAAGATCAATAAAAGTTACAGCAGCTGCAGATCTGGTAGAATTCTGATATATCAGAGCAAAGCAGGCTCCACAAGCATAACAAGAGAGCTTTGGGTGAGCTGAACAAATGACTAATAGTCACTGAGCTAGTAACAGGCATTCAGAAAGGGTCTAGAGAAAGCATCTCATATTTAGGATTAAAAATGGTAGTAGCAATGACAATATTCAGGAATTACGCTTGGACCTCATTAGCCAGGGGTAAAAAAGGAATGGCAGCTGTGCAAACTGTGTCACCTTTATGCTTTATATCTTCTGTCATCTTCTTGTGCCTTGTATCTTATATACATAGGAAGAAAGCAAAGGAGTAACAATTTCGTTATGAGTTCTGGTGGTAAGGTGACTTCTGTACCCCTCGAAAACACACTAAAACATTACACACTGCATTTCATAGCAGGAAAAGTTGTCACTGTTCATATCACTTGTAATGCTGATTTGTGTGTGTTCATGAGGGCTTCAGTTACCCAGTGCCTTCCCTCAGCAGAAGAGACTGAGAGATCCTCCCTTCTGCCAGGAATATATGTTCCTGGTCTAAAATCTCCATTTTCTTCACTAGAATCAAAGCTCTGTTCCTCTTTGGGATACTGTTATGTAGTGTCTCATAGCCCACTAGCCAATATTCCAGTGATCTAAATCCATTCAAGTCCTGGTTACTGCCTGGGTTCACTTTTCAAACTTACATTTAGAACCAAAACTACATGTTTCAAGTATTAGAATTGTTCCTTTATGAAAGAGCAATTTATGTGGCCCCTTTAAAAAGGGGAAGGCTTTTCTTAAAGAAGGAGTTCTTTAAACAAAGATAGTGCCAACAGCAGGTTGGGTGACTTTAAAATATTTTATCTTAAGGTTTTGAGTGAGGCTTAAGTTCTGACTTGCAAAATGGTTAGTGTGTGTTTGCAGCTTTTGGCCTCTGGATCAAGTTTGGTATAACATTTAGGGTTACATTAACAATTCCATCAGCGGATTTGAAGAAAAGTGAAAAGACATTGAAGTTTACTTGAAAATTCATGTACTAGCAAACTGTCAGAATAACCTTTGAATTTAAGTGTTGACATGGCTTTCCAGAGAAATTTTATGCTGTGCTTGACCAATAACTAAATGTTACATTGGTGGTGTTGATGATACTGTGATAACTGTGGGATTGGCTTTAATTCAAGATTTGCATTTAATAGCTGATGGATTTCTGAACTTCTTAAAGTCTGCTTTTTATCTTCTGTTTTTAATTGCAGTGGAACAGCAATTTCACCAAAAACCCTGGATCAAAACTGCAGTTCATTACTGTGCTTGTGGTGTTCCTCCTTCCTGTAATTGTGTATAAATATGCTTGATCTTCATTGCTGAACAGAAATCTGTTAACTAATTTTTTCTAGTAAACATTTTGTTTCTCTTTCAGTATTGAAGCTTCTTGAAGATTCTCTGAGAGATTCTCCAAGGTCTCTCTGGGTTTCATTCATCTGTTCTGTTCAGTGATCCTGTCTATATTGTTGACTTTTCCATTTTATTTCACAGGAGTACGACAGGAAAAAGTACCAGTCAAATAGACTGAGTTCATCTGAACTACAGACACTGGCCAGCATGAAGAGACAACAAAATGAAGAATTATGGGATGCTGGGGTCTCCCATGGGCTGAGCGCCTCAAAAATTGATTGCTGCAGTGTCAAGCTAAGTACAAGCAGTGATGATGATACAGCAACCTGGAACTCTTGTTTCCCACCAGTAAGTCTAAACCCACAGTATTTTCACAGGGGTCTTGAATAAGACCCCTGAGAAAATTTTCTTTGAGTAGAGTTGAAATTTAAGGTATCATTACCAAAGGCTCTTGGAACATATCAAGTAAAACATTTAACCAACACACACACACTTCCAGCAAGTTTTCTAGTACTACCATGGATAAAGAGCAAATCTATTATATATATTCCTTCCTAGAATCCTGAATAATCATGTAGGCTGTACAGTTTGTCACAATAGTGGCTGACAACCTGCAGGTGTGTGATATGGTACTTAAAAATTGTTCCAAAATGAATGAAACCCAGATATACCAGTCAGCAGCTGCATTACAGTGTGAGTAATGGAAAATAATTGCTTCTTACAATGATAAAGTCCCATTACTGAAAAGCTAAATGTTTAAAGAACTGAAGCAGGAGAAAGCAGCAAAAATTTGCAGTAGTTCTGAGCACTTAGTATGTGATCATTATGTATTTTACACCTTGGATCATTATTTGTCCTGGTACAAAGTGGCACAGAATCACACCTGGCTGCACTATGTGACAGCACTGCTATAAGAAGGAGAGTATTTGTTGCAGTCCACCAAAAAGTACTGAATGTATGAAAGCACAGAATAGCATTTCAGGAACTCTATAAAGGTACTAGCAGGAGCTGCTGTAAAACTAGATAACCTCATACTCCATTTATATATCAGCAATATAGCTGTTATTTTATTACAGTTGAAGCAATAATAAACAATGAATGTGGCTTAAGTAAAGCGCACAGCACAACTCTGTGTTTTTGGAGGCAAATCCAACGTTAGAAGAGTAAACACAGCTGTGTTGCCCCAATATAAACTATTGCAGAGTAAATGTTCTAAAATGTTAGGTGCAAATTACCTTCAAGGTTCTACAGGGTCCAAACAAGGGCCTGTAGCAGCAACTTTCTATAGTGAATGATCAAACACAGTGCTGGAACTTTGGAATACCCTGTTAAATGAAGGTTTCAAATGCAAAGACATGCCTTGATAAGTGGGTAATTGTACAAAAAAGAACTTGATTTACAGAGTAATATTTTGCAGGACATCAGAGAAACATTGACTGGTATTAACTATTTGATACACATCTCCATTACACATTTTGTTAATTTAGTATTTCCAATGTGTTTTCTCATACTCGTTAAATATGCTCAAACATGGTACAAATCTGCAAAACCAGACAAATGGAACTCAATTAAATATAGAGAATAGCAGTCTCATTATTTTTTTAGTAGTTTAATTATAAGGAAATTGATAAGAATATTTAGACACGTCAGATTTGGTTAATACAAATTACGTGACTAAAACAAAATGGACTTTTAAAGTAAAATGTACTGCTGCAGTATTCAGTGAAGCAGCACAATGTGATTGCAAAGACTATTCTTTGATCTTACTGCCTTGATCAACTTCTGTAGCTTCTATTTAAAATAGTGTTTAGATATAATAGGTTAGTAGTATAAATTGCAATTTAATGTAGTTTTTCATAACAGCCCTTTATGACCAGCTTTCTCTGTATAGAAGGCAGGATTTTGTCTTTGAAAGATTTCTTCACATTTCATTCAGCTGACTGAAGAGTTTGGAGTGCCTTACACGTTCAGCCTTGTCAGGTTTCTCCTCTGCATTTTGCAAGGTGGACGTTGAGGATTTAAGTTAAAATGGCAAGAACCTCATTTCCAAGGAGGGCTAACTTAGGAAAGAAACCTGATTTTTCTCAGGTAAAGACCAGTCCCTCACAAAAACAAAGAAATTCAGCTTTCCAGGTCTTCTGTACCCATTTACCTGTCCTTTATGGAGAGCAACACTGTACCAGTACAGAGGCAGTCAGTCCCCTGAATCTCCTGTTTCACTTCATATTTTCCTTGCTGAGGTATCAGCCAGAGCACCAGCTATTCACAGATATGATGGAAGTTTTTTGAGTATAGACTTGTGTGCTTAACACTACTTGATATAATTCTGTTCCATCATTTGGAAAAATGCAGAGTATCTGTGTGAGGGTAATAATTCACTTTGTAGACCTTTGGTATCTAAGAAGACTGTTAACAGCATTTGTTAATGGAGCTGATTATTTAACCACCCCACATTCTTTTAACACAGAAGCTTTTAAAAGAGTAGTTGGGGGAAATTGCTGGTATGCTGATGATAAATGTCAGTATATTTTGATAAGCTTACAACATTTCAGAAGACTTGAAAGTAGCAATGCTGTGTCAGTATTCAAATGTTAGCTGAAATGAAAAAGTCTTTAGTCATGCATTCTCTTTCTGTAAGGCCTAAAATCATGGAATTATAGAATACTTTGGTTTGGAAGGGACTTTAAAGGTTAATCTGTCCCTTCTACCCCTGGGCAAGGACACCTTCCACTAAACCCAGTTGCTCAGGTCCCCATCCAGCCTGGCCTTGAACATTTGTGGGGCTGAGCAGTCACAGCCTCTCTGGGCAACCTGTTCCAATGCCTCACCACCCGAATTGTAAAAAAATTCTTCCTACCATCAGGTCTAAATCTACCCTCTTTTAGTTTAAAACTGTTGCCCTTTGTCCTACCACAACAGGCCCTGCTAAAAACTCTGTCCCCATCTTTCTTGTAAAGCCTCCTTTAGGTACTGAATGGTTGCAATTAGGCCTTCCCAGTGCCAACTTTTCTCCATGCTGAGAACCCCAGCTCTCTCAGCCTGTCTCATAGGAGAGGTCTTCCAGTCCTCTGATAAATTGTGCAGCCCTGCTCTGGACTCACTCCAGCAGGTCCATGTCTTTCCTGTGCTGAGGACCCCAGAGCTGGACAGAGAACCCCAGGTGGGGTCTCACAGGGGCAGAGCAGAGGGGCAGAATTCCCTCCCTGAACCTGCTGCCAATGGTTCCTTTGGATGCAGCCCAGGATACAACTGGAATTCTGGTCTGACATGTCACCTCTAGCTTTTCATCCCTCAGTACTCCCAAGTCGTTCTCCACAGGGCTGCTCTCAATCCCTTCATCCCCCAGAACTAGTAAACTCATCATTTCTTCAGGTTCCAGTTTTTATAAAGAAGTGTTTCTTGTATGTATATTTATTCCTTGTGTGGAATAGAAAAGCAAATTTATTTTTATGTCCCTGAACTTTAATACCACCATCATTTGAGTTAAGAGAATTTTCAAATGCTCAGTCCTTCCAAAATCAGATGTACGAAGTGCAGAAAAGTTTAGATATAGATATAGATATAGA
>VZTB01017797.1:150530-167407 GCA_013397245.1 Thryothorus ludovicianus | reverse complement strand
GAGGTGCTCCATCCCTCTGATAACCTGGTGGCCTCCTCTGGACATCCTGTCTGCAAGCACCAAGCACACGTGCAAACACCCTCAGCTGTTACAGGCTGGAGATCAGGGAAGGGTCCTTCCCCCAGAGGGTGCTGGCACTGCCCAGGGTATGGGCACGGCCCCGAGGCTGCCAGAGCTGCAGAGCTTTGGGCAGCGCTGCCAGGGATGCCCAGGATGGGGTTAGTGGGGGTCTGGAGTGGGACTGGATGGTCCCTGGGGGTCCCTCCCAGCTCAGGACATTCCATGCTATGACATCAGCCCTTCCTGGTAAGTGGGAATCCAGAGGGAGCAGGATCTGCCTGGCAGGTCCCTGCCCTGCTGCCCCCGTACCTGGATGGAGCCGTTGTGGGCGATGATCTGGTTCTTCATCTCCTCGTTCCACAGGCCCCTCTCCGTGAGATCCTTCAGCAGGTGGGGGTTCACAACCTGGGAGGGGCAGAGCCCAAAGGATTTTAAGTGGTTGAAGAAGATCTGGCCCATTTCTGACAGACTCTCACCCCTAGAAGTGCTCCAGGCCAGGCTGGACAGGCCTTGGAGCATCCTGGCACATAGCAGGGCCTCCAAACCATTCTGGGATTCTGCTGGACATGGCAAACCAGAGAGGGGGCTGTGTGGGACTGCCCTGCATGAGGAACTCCAAAAGAAGGGAAAAGGAGAGATTTTGGTGTTGCAGGGCCACTGGCCACAACCTGAGTTCCTAAAGAAAGGTGTGAACAGCCAAGACTGATGCCAGGAGGGGAAACCTGACTGCTGCCAGAACAGGGGCAGGCTGAGTATTGGGAAGAAGACACAGCCACCTTTTCCTGCTGGGACTGGGGTCCCTGTCCCCCGGCCCTGCACAGGGAGGCAGGGCAGTGACCCTGCTGTTCCAGCTCCCCACTCCTGTCTGGGGTCATCCAGGAGGAATGGAGAGCACTGAGACACTCAGGAGGGGATGGACACAAACAGGGACAGCCTTCCCCTTGTTTCCAGAGGGCTCTTTGCTAACTCCAGCCTCCAGAACTCAACTTCTTTCACTCCCTGTCCTGACAGATCCCTCTGAGCCTGTGGAGCTCCTCCATGCCCCCCCCAGACCCCTGAGTGCTTCTCAGCTCGTTCTCAGGACCGTGGTCTCAGTCACTCTTCCCCCTCAGCAGTTATTCCTTGAGGGCCCACAGAGGTTTTCCCCAGACAAAAGCAGCCTTTGTTTATAACATCACCTATTCCTGGTGCCTGTGGGACACACAGAGCTGGATCCTGCAGCACCCAGGGCTCCAGGTGCCCTTGAATTAAAGAAATAGGAACATTGATCTAATATCAATGTCCATCTATTAACAAAGACTCTCTAACAGTTTGGAGTTAGAAAGTTATGATTTTATTATGGTTTGGGCAGTGTGTGGGATATCTCCCTAATGCACACTGTGAAGTTTCACAGGTGATTACAAAGCTTTTATGTACAAAAATGTTGAATATATAAAATACAAATGCATATTCACACCTTTGTCATTTCCCTTTCTCCATTTCCTGTGCTCATTGCCAAGGAGGCTGTTAAGCAGGTGTGGTTTGTTTCCTGAAATGAGTCGGGGTCTTTTTTATGAGGAATCCATTAAAATGATGAAGTAAACGGAGTCTTCCTCACTCTGACCTTTCTCTACTTTTTCAGGGTATTAATGACAAACGAATCCTTGGCAGAATTTGCAATTTTTTGCATTCAATCTGTTTCCTATCATGGGAAAGCTGCTATTGTCCATAAAATTGACAAACCATGAGTTATTAGATCTGGGATATCTTATCTAAGGCCTGGCTTCTGCTGGGTAAAGCTTATTTGTCTTTTTTAGCTAACACAGCATCTACTCTAACTGTAATCTTAACTTTTCTAAACTCCTTAATTCCTCAAAATTAACATGTCACCCTTGGTGACACAAACACCCAGCTGAAGTGAGCCCCCAGGTGTGAGGCCCCTCCTTGTGTTCCTTAGTGACTAAAACCGAGGGAAGAGCAAAGCTGCTGCCCCAGAGCTCACCTGGAACTCCCCCGAGAGGACCCTGCGGGTGTAGATGTTGCTGGTGTAGGGCTCGATGGACTCGTTGTTGCCCAGGATCTGGGCAGTGGAGGCTGTTGGCATGGGGGAAATGAGGAGGCTGTTCCTGACACCGTACCTGGGGACAACAGGCAGAGTGAGGGAGCTGCAGCCCAGGCAGGCAGGACAGCAAAGAGCCAGGAGCAGCACGGGCTGGGAAATCCGGGGTGACCTGCAAGGCCTCCCATGGCTGCCAGGGAACAGGGCACTGAGCTGGCACTGTGGGAAAAGTGGAAGTGCAGTTTGGGGCTCTGCTGTCCTTCAGCAGAGGCTTTCCCAAATGACTCAGTCATGGGAAGGGCTGCAGGGAAGACAATCTGCCAGGCACTGCACAACCCACAGCCCCGAGGAAGAACTGAACCAGCAGCCCACAAAGAGGCTGAAACCTCTCCACACACAGGACAGGGCACAGATTCACCACATGCAAAAATTCCAGCCAGACAGACAGAGTTAGTCCATGACAGGCACTTCACACTGCAGTGACTCCTGTGCTCAGGATGTTCAAGGCTCAGCTTTTTCCTGGCAGCAGGAAGAGCCCCAAGGCCAGCTCATGGCTCACTCCTCACGTTTGTTTAATGGGAACACAAATCCTCCTGCTGGATGCATCCAAAATGGAACTACAGCTCAGCTAAAGCAGAGCAGAGGGTGGGCTCCTAGGCCATGGAAGGACAAAAATGAAAGAAAGCGACCCCAAAACCAGCTCAGAGGAAAGATCTGCTGGGATGGGGGAAACACATGGGGCTGTTTTCACACTTGGACCCTGCCTTTAGTTCTCAGTAGACAGGACTTATCAAATTAATATCCAAAGCCAGGCTGGATGGGGCTGGGAGCAGCCTGGGACAGTGGGAGGTGTCCCTGCCATGGCAGGGGTGGCACTGGGGGGGCTCTGGGGTTCTTCCCACCCAATCCAGCCTGGGTTTCATCTGACATCTACTACAAACCATGCAGGGTTACTTACTTGGCAATCTTCTCCTTCAAAGCCTTCCAGTCCCAAAGGTCAGAGGGGGTGACATTCCACATGTCATACTGAAGGATCTGAGGAACACAGTTTGGTCTGAATTACACAGGGCACTCTTTTCTCCAAGTTTTGTAAATCCCATTGGAAAGGGACCTGGATCTCAGTGAAGCTGTGGTATGATCTAACAAACACTCCATCTTGAGACTGCTCCAGGGCTCCAGCACAGCCTGGGTCTGCTTGTCTTCTCAAACCAGAGAATCCCAGAATATCCTGAGTGGGATGACCCACAGGGTTCATCCAGTGCCACCCCAGCCCTGCCCAGACCCCACTAACCCCCCCCTGGGCATCCCTGGCAGCTCCTGCAGCTCTGGCAGCCTCAGGGCCGTGCCCATTCCCTGGGCAGTGCCCAGCACCCTCTGGGGGAAGAACCTTGCCCTAAAATCCCCCCTGAGGCTGCCCTGGCCCAGCTGCAGCCGCTCCCTGGGTGCTGTCCCTGTGGCAGGAGCAGAGCTCGGAGCTGCAGCCCCGGGGAGCTCTGACCTCAGGCTGCTCCAGCCTGGACTGACCCAGTGACCCCTGGGGCCCCTCCAGACCCTGCCCCATGCCCGTGTCCCTGCTCTGGACACCTTCCACCAGTTTCTGATCTCTTATTGAGACCCCCAGAAGTGTCCCCAGCGCTGGAGGTGAGGCTGAGTGGGACAATCCCTCCCTGCCCAGGCTGGCCTGGTGTCCCCAGCACAGGGATGTCCCTCCTGGCTCTGGGGAGCAGCTCAGATCCCACTCACCACAACCCAGGTCCCTGCAGGTCTCTGCAGCAGCCCAGGCACAGGCTCAGCTTTGCAGAGCTCGTCCCCGTGCCCCCCCTGGCACTCACCCCCCTGCTGACTGGAGAGCCCTCGTAGGTGCTGTAGGGGCCCTGCTCCCTGGCCAGCTCGCAGCTGGCCTCCAGGGCCCCGTAGTAGATGGTCTCAAAGATGTGCTGGTTGAGGAGCTGAGCCTCGGCGCTCTCGAAGGGGAACCTCATGAGGATGAAGGCGTCGGCCAGGCCCTGCACGCCGATGCCGATGGGCCGGTGCCGCCGGTTGGAGCGCTCGGCCTGCGGGGACAGCGGGGACAGCGGGGCAGGGGTCACTGCCAGCACGGCCGGGGGGCACAGCCTCTGCAAAAACTGCATCCACACCCCTGGGGTACCCTGCCCCTGCCTGCTGGGGCCCTCCCTGAGCCCTCAGCACGGGCTGTGATTGTCTAACCCAGCCAAGGCAGCCAGGATTTGGGAGGGGACACTCAGCACGTTCTGATAAATGAAGACATTTAACAGAGCAGAATCACTGGGGTTGGAAAATCCCTCTGAGCCCACCAAGTCCAACTGCTCCCCAGCAGAGCCACGGCCACCACTGACAACATCCCCAGGTGCCACATCCTCATGGATATTAAATCTCTGGGGATGAAGATTTCACCACTGCCCTGGGCAGTCTGTGCTAGGGATGGACAGCTCATTCCATTAAGACTTTTTTCCTAATGTCCAGCTTAAATCTCCCCCAGCACAGGTTGAGACATTTCCTTGTGTCCTTTTCTTTGCTCTCTGGGAGCAAAGCCTGACCCCCACCTGGCTGCTCCCTCCTGTTCAGGGAGTTGTAAAACAAACCAAAATGAATTACACTTCCTCAGGATCTTTCCAGGATCCTTCTCTCTGCTCCACTTCCCACTCTGTTCCTAATGCTGGTGTGTGCTTCATGGAAATCCTCACACATGAAAAAATTCCCACAGCAGAACCAGAGTGGGAACCTTTCCTACAACTGCTTCACCACGGAGCTACTCTGGGCTGGAGCTCAGGCAGGCACTGACAGGTCCCACCTGGGAACAGGTGGCTCACGGAGCTCCTGACAGGTCTGTGCAGTTCCGCTGTGATTCCTTGTGTCCCAGACTGCTGTGGGGTTGCTCTGGGCAGGATTCAGCCCCAGCCCAGCACTCACCTCTGGCACAGGGTAGTAGTTGATATCGATGATTTTATTGAGGTTTCGGACGATGACCTTGGTGACCTCAGCCAGCTTCTTGAAGTCGTAGGTGTGCTCGGGGGTCACGTACATGTTCAGGGCAATGGAGGCCAGGTTACACACGGCCACCTGAGGGCAGAGACAGGGAATCACTGGGAAAGGCCAAGGACACAGGGCCCTGCCCCAAACTGCACAGGAACAACCCACCAGGGAACCTGCCAGGCTGGCAAAGTGCACCCCTTGGTCCTTTGGCACGTCAGAAGTTGTGCAGAATGTAAGGACAATTCAGGAAAGTTCTGTAGAAACTGGTATGACCAGAAAAATCCTGCTTTGGTCAGTCCCACTGCCTGGGAACCATCCTTACCCAGAATCCAACAAGGGTCTGGGTTGGAAGGAATTGTCAAGCCCAATTTGTTCCTTGTCACCTTCCCTTTGAAGGGTGTCTTGTGTCATCTCAAATCCTCCACAGGAGCAGGAAGGGGACCCACAGTCAGTGGAAGAGCTGAGTACTGGGGTCAGAAGTTTCTCAGCTGCCAGTTCCCTTCCCCAAGCAACAGCCAGAGATACCCCAGGGAGCTGCCACAGGAGCACTCCCACCTCTCCCAGCGCTCCGAGCCCCGTCCCGCACCCACCTCCTCCTTGCTGGTGTACTCCACGATCTCCGTGCACAGGTTGCTGCACTTGATGGTGCCCAGGTTCTGCTGGTTGCTCTTCCTGTTGCAGGAGTCCTTGTAGAGCATGTAGGGGGTGCCAGTCTCAGTCTGGGACTCGATGATGGCGTACCAGAGCTGCTGGGCCTTCACCACCCTGCGCACGCGGCCCTGCCGCTCGTAGCTGCAACACCACAGAGCCTGTCAGCCCCAGAGCCCCGGGGAAAGCCCTCCTGGGGCAGCCAGGGCCTGGAGGAGTTCTGTGACTCCCACAGGACTCTCCCCTGATAGGAGGGGATTGTCCTTTCAGTCCCCATTAGGTAAAAATTGAACTGGGCTCTGGGTTGTTCTCGTTCTCCAGGTTGTTCATTCTTCCCTTCTCAGCAATTTCTGCACTCCAGGCTTTACACCAGCCTGGCCTGAGGGACAAAGGCACCAAAGAGCCTCCAACACACAGAATCAAGGCTCTCTGAAAGATAATTCACCCAATTATCACCCAAAACGTGCATTATTTCCACTTTTCTACCAATTCCTGACTGAACTTCTATTCACATAACACTGCACTAATTCTGACCAAACATTTTGTGACCCCAAAACTACAGAATATGGAGATGAAGAAGGAGGAAGAAGCCCAAAAATCACAAGGATCCTCCATCTTGTCTCCATCTCCTCACCATTCTAACAAACCCAAAAATCTCCATTTCTCACCCTGTGATATCTATTTGACATTCTTATCTAATCTTATCTAATTGACATTCCTGATAATTCTGTCTCATCCCAAAGCCTGGGAAGCCCTTTCCATGGACAGAGGTTCAGAGAAGGATTTGTCAGAGGGTTTGGATCCTTTCAGACACGCAGAGGAGTATTTTCTGCATTCCTGATTCCAACAAAGGTCCTGCTCAATGCTGGGCTCTGCACAGGGAGCCCTCACAGCTCTGTCCTCCTTTAAGGGAAACAAATCTTGCACAGCAGCCACACAGCAATGCCACACGAAGCCATGGCTGCAGGATGTCCCTCTGTCAGGGACACTGTCCCTCTGGCAGGCTGCTCCCTCTCACCCAGCTCCACTCTGACAGCAGAAGTGTGAGGGACACATCCCCACCCTCACATTTTTATCAATCTGAAATGAGCTCAGTGCCCCCCTCTGAGCCCTCCCAAATCTGTGCCACAGCCCCAGATCCCACGGGACACAGGCAGCTCTGGGAGAGGATGGCACCACTCACAGCCCTGCTCACTCTTCTTACCTCTCATAGAGCTTCTCAAATTCCCCTCCCCAGACATCATCCAGGCCAGGACACTCATTTGGGCACATTAAGGACCAGTCCTGTAAGGGAGAAAAGTATTAAAAAAAATCTTTAGGCACTCTGTTAATTAAAGCTGTCCAATCTCTGGCAGTGTCCAAGGCCCCAGGATGGGGCTTGGAGCACCCTGGGAGGGTGGAAAGGGTCCCTGCCCATAGCAGGGGGTGGCACTGGATGAGTTTTAAGGTTCCTCCCAAGCCAAACCAGTCTAGGATTCTGTGAAATACAAGCAGGCGTAAGAAGAACAATTTACTGAGAAAATGCTGATGCTTTAAGAAAAGCCCAGTGTCAAAATAGCCCAACAATCCAAGAACAAATCATGGCTGTAAGATTGAGCCATGAGGCAAAACACCGAGCTGGAGCTGTCCAGCCCCATTCTCCCCTGCACAGCCAGGCTCCAAACAAGGTGCAGCAGCTCTTCCAGGAAGGTCCTGGAAGGAACAAGGAGCAAAGCAGCTCTGCAGCCCTTCCTGAGCTCCTTCCAGGGCTGCTCACCTGCTCCTCCACTGCCAGACCTTTTCTGGGCCAGCCAGGTTCTCACCTGGTTGGTTTCCACTCGCTTCATGAAGAGGTCAGGGATCCAGAGTGCAAAGAACAGGTCCCTGGCTCGCTGCTCTTCTTTCCCTGTGTTCTTCTTCAAGTCCAGGAACTCAAAGATGTCCAAGTGCCACGGCTCCAGGTAGATGGCAAAAGCCCCAGGTCTCTGGGACACAGAACACAACCCGGATCAGAACAAAGTGTCCTTGGAAAGAAACCTCCTGCCCTGCTCCTGAGTGCCCACAACACCCCAAACCAGCTGGGAACTGGGGGGGAAACACCAGGGGAAAAATGCTCTTTTGTGATTATGTGCCAGCCACAGGCACTCCCTCAGCTCCGTGCTGCTCAGGGGACAGCCCTTGCCAGCGTGGCAGCCTCCCACTGCCCCAGGCTCCCCTGGGCCCTGCTGAAGGTACCTTGTTTCCCCCTTGATCCACGTAGCGGGCGGTGTTGTTGTAGACCCTCAGCATGGGAACCAGCCCGTTGGAATTCCCGTTTGTCTGCAGGGGAACAGAACCATCAGGAAAAGCAACTCCCTGCAGGGGCTGGCCTGCATTTCCTGCAGGTCTCTGCAGAGCTCTTGTTCTGGTCACCACCAATTATTTCTAGCCCCTTCCCCATATTTTTTCTGACAAAAATGTATAGATCAGCTACGTGTCCCAGAGTTAATAAAATGTCCCTCCTAGCTTCTTTCCCCTATGTTATGCCACCTAAAGCCTTGCAGGATTTACACACACTGTGAGGAAACCCCAAACACACATCCATGGATGGTCTGGGGCAGTTAGAGACACAGAAAGGCAAAGGGCAAAGCACAAGTCTGGGCACATTCCTAGGCTGCTAACACACAAACATTGGAATTGTCTGACCAAAGAGTGCAATAAGATTCTTTTTGGAANAGGCAGAGACCTTCTGCTCAGGGGCCACTGAGTCTCACTGATAAAATTCCAGCATCCCATTGGGAAATGCTCCCAAGCATTGGGATGCTGCCAATCCAGGGCAGGAGCCAAGCATCCCTACCTGGATAAAAACCTGGGATTTGGCACAGCAAGGCAGCCTTTGCCACTGCAGAGAGACACCAGGCCCAGCCATCCCCACTGCACCTTCCCAGGGAAACTCCACCTTTGTGCAGGATCCCTGCTCCAGCAGAGCCACCTGTGCCACTGCAGGAGGGCTGCAGCCACCATGGGATGGCACTGCCACCAAGCCCTGAGCCACAGGGCTCAGCTGGGATCCTGACTCTAATTAGTGGGGTTAGGTTTTTCTAAATACTGAATGTTTGTTTTATTTTAGTTCTAATAAAGAACTGTTTCTATTCCCATCTCTCTGCCTGAGAGCCCCTTAATTTCCAAATTATAATAACTGGGAGGGAGGGGGTTTGCATTCTCCATTCCAAGGGAGGCTCCTGCCTTCCTCAGCAGACACCTGGAGTTCAAACTGAGACAGAAGAGTTTCTATTAGGAAGCCAAAACTCCAAGGAAAACCAACCTGCCTGCCTCAGGCCAAGGGACTGCTGAGGGAGCTCGGTGCTGTGTGCACTGAGTGAGGAGCAGCAGTGCTCTGGCAGCCAGAGCATTTCCCAGGAGTGTCCCTGTGCTGGGCACTGTCCCGGGGTGCTCCAGCCAGGACAGGCACTCACCCCAGCAATGTAGCTGCCCGTGGCACGGATGCAGCTCACGGCAAGGCCAATGCCCCCAGCAGATTTGGAGATGAGGGCACACTGCTTCAGCGTGTCGTAGATGCCTTCAATGCTGTCATCCTTCATGCACAGCAGGAAGCAGCTGAAGGAAACAAAGGGTGTCAGTGGAAAAGGTGGGAAGGAAAAGTCATGAGTGTTTCACCAGGCTGCAAAAAGCAGGGTGAACATGGGGCCTTTAGTGGGCTCCACAGTGTGGAATAAAGGACAAAAGAGAAAACATCAAGAGCAACATTTGTACTGCTGACACCTCTGCTGTCAAACGTTTTTAATGACAGAATTGTGGAATACCCTGAGCTGGAATGGACCCTCAAGGATCAGAGTCCAGTTTCTGGTCCTGCACAACCCCACCCTGGGCATCCTTGGCAGCGCTGCCCAAAGGCTCCTGGAGCTCTGGCAGCCCCGGGGCTGTGCCCATTACCTGGGCAGTGCCCAGCACCCTCTGGGGGAAGAACCTTTTCCCAATACATCGACACAAACCTTTATAAAAGAAACCTTTCTCTGATATATATGATATCAAAACCCCCATCCGTTATGCTTTTAGAACACAACTACCAGGTTACAAATCATTTGGTAACCTGCAGCAGACTATGCACATCAGGAACTTTCCAATATAATACAGCCCTGCAAAGGTTTCCATTATCTCTAGAGTTTCCAAAAACCTGGGTATTATTCCCCAAAAACAGCTGAAACTCGGCAGCAGCTGCTCAAAGCTTTGTAAAACACACACAGGAGCTCCGCTGCTCGTTTCTGAGGCAGTGCAAGGGTCTCAGTGGAGCTGCTGAGACCCCCGAGCCCCTGCCCGTGCCCAGGATGCCGAGGAAGGGGCGCACCTGGAGAGCTGGGGGCGGTTGGTGCCCGCGTTGAAGAGCGTGGGCGAGGCGTGGGTGAACCAGCGCTCCGACAGGAGGTTGTAGGTCTCGATGGCAGCGTCGATGTCGGCCTTGTGGATGCCCACGGACACCCTCATCAGCATGTGCTGGGGACGTTCAGCAACTGCAGGGCAACACAGCCAGGGCTTGCCTGGGAGGGACCTCAGAGCCCCCCAGTGCCAGCCCTGCCACGGCAGGGACACCTCCCACTGTCCCCAGTGTCCCGCCAGGGATCCAGGAGCTGCTCTGGCCACCCTGGGCCAGCTCAGGGAATATTGACCACGACCTCCTCCTGCTCCAGCTGATTCTCCTCCCCAGAGCCCCACTGCAGGCTCTGGGTGCTGCTGCTGGAGTTGGGGCTGTGGGATGCAGCAGTGTCCTGTTCCCAGGATCTTCAGGCATCCCTCTCTCCTCCCTGGCTCACCCTGCACAGACCCCGACCCCAGAGACCACTGAGAGAATTGTGGAACAGAATCCCAGACTGGGCTGGCTTGGAGAGACCTTAAATCCCCCCCAGTGCCAGCCCTGCCATGGCAGGGACACCTCCCACTGTCCCCAGTGTCCAGCCTGGCCTGGGACACTGCCAGGGATCCAGGGGCAGCCACAGCTGCTCTGGCAATTCCTTCCCACCCTCACAGGGAACAATTCCTGCTCAACATCCATTTAACCCTGCCTTCCTTCAGCTTAAAGCCATTCCCTGTGTCCTGTCCCTGCATCCCTTGGGAATTGTCTCTCTCCAGGTTTCCTGGGGCTCCTTCAGGCATTTCCCTGAGCTCAGCCCAAAGCTTCTCCTGTGCAGGTGAACAATCCCAGCTGTGCCAGCCTTTGCTGCCAGCAGAGCTGCTCCATCCTCTGCCCATCCTGCTGCCTCCTCTGGGCTCTCTGCAGCAGCTCCAGCTCCTCCCTGTCCTGGGCCCAGGGCTGGGGCAGCTCTGCAGCTGGGGGCTCACCTGGGGGGCTCAGGGCAATCCCAATCCCTCTTCCTGCAGCCCACAATGGGATCAGCCCAGGCCACAGGGATTTTGGGATGCCAAGGCACATGGCTGGGGCACGTCCAGCCTCTCAGCCAGGGAGGAAGAAGACTCCATGTGACAGTGACAGAGGTCACAGCAACCAGCTCCAAACGCTGCACTGGGACACTTGAGAGCCAGAGTTTTCATGGAGTCACAACGTGGTTGGGCTTGGAAGGAACTTGAGTTCTCCAGCCCTGCTCCTGCTCAGAGAGGAGCCTGTTTACCCAGGACTTCATCCCACCAGGCTTTGAAAAACTCAAGGAATGACCTGCTCCAATGCTCAGCTGCTCTCATGGAGCAGGGAAAACTCCCCACCTGTATTAGCAGTTAAATCCAATCAAATATACAGCCCAGAATCCAATTATGTTCAGTTTTATAACATTACAATTCATCTCTGACTCTTCTGGTGTCCCAGGATATCCAAGACAAGGGCCTGCATCACTGAGAGCACAGTACCTAAACCTAGCTTTAATTTAATTTAAATTAACTCAAATTATTTAAGAAGTGCTCAGCACTAGAAACAGCCCTTACCTTTGGAGTTGATTTTCAGCAAGTAGGAGCGTTCCAGAGTCTTTAAAAGAGAGGATGGATTTCAGCAGACAGGCAGATTTGGGTTTTTTTAAAAACCCTCTTAACTCCAAACTCAATCATCTACACACCCCTGATCCCAGGCTTCACCACTCCTGCACTCTGCTGCTCCTCTCCTTATTAGCTTAATTAGTGATTAATGACTGAAAATACACAAGTCCACTGGAAGATTCCAACACTGCTTTGGATTACAGAGTGTGGAGCACGGGCAGGAGGCCCCACACTGTCCTGAACCCACAGGAGCTCTCTGGAGCCCCCAGAGCCCTAAACCTGAGTCAGACCCAAACCCACAGCAGAGCAGCCCCAGGGTGGGGAGACAGCAGCATGGGAGAGGATAAATGTGTGGGATGGCACACTGGGAGAACTGCTCCACTGAACAATGGGAAAAGCAAAAATCCCTTCTTTGGCTTACAGAGGATTCCTTTAGGAATGGCATCCAACAACATCCAGTGTGATCTGCTGTGAAACTGAGCCCTACAGTTAAAATGTTCCAGCAGCAGGAAAACTCCAAGATTTATCCCACTGGGCAGCTGCTTTGTGCAGGTCCCCTTCATGTTCACAGCCCCACTGCTGTCCCACCTCCTGTGCCCCAATCCAGACGATTCCACAAGCATTCCCACCCTTCCCAACAGACCCAGGAGCAACGTGCTCCTCACCTTGAAGCCAAAGTAGTTGTAGGAGAAGTCTCTGTCGTAGATGATGGCAGAGTTCAGGCGCTGGCAGAGGAAAACAAAATTGACTTTTACAGGGTGTAACAATGTTATTTATACCTGTTGGCATTCCTGGCCCCAAAGCTCTGCTGTGTGAGGGGCACCAGAGCACAGGAATGAAGCAGGAACAGCACTTCCCCCAAAACAACAAAAGCACAGCTTCAACAACCTCTTTCCACTCAGTTTTTGGCTGAATTTACTGAGATCTAATTGGACAACAAGAAACAGAACCAAAGGGCAAAAGGAACTTCCCAGTCGGAGCACAGACCTGGAATGATCTGGAAACTGAACCCAAATCTCTGCTCCCCCTCCTGTGCTGCCTCACTTTGCTCCAGCACAAGGTACTTTCTCTCAAATTAATTACTTGTGCTAATCATAGCAATGGGAACATCCAAGAAAACAAATTTTAATACAAAAACCTCCTACACTCTCCACTCCTGGTTTCTGTGTTGGCTTTTTACCTTAAAATAAACATGGTTTGCTTAAAAAAAGAAAAAAAAAAAGAGAAACAAATTATTTAAGTTTTCAAAATTCAGTGCAATAGTTCAGAAGAGAAAGAAACCCCAGTACTCACATCTTTGTTGGCCAGAACTATGTCCAGAGTCTCTTTGGAGATCATGGGGGAGTGCTTGCCGTTGTGAGGGTTGATGTAGGTGTAGAGATCCTCCATCACATCTGCCAGGGAAAGGGACGTGAACAGGATGTGCCCAGGCCTGTCCCTGCAGCACCTGGCACTGGGACTCAGGGATGGGCACGCAGGAATGCCCATCCTAGAAATAACCCCCTCCAACACACAACTGCTCTCCTGCTCAGCACTGCCAGCCTGAACAACCCACTCCTCCTCTAAATCCTGTCCAAACCCACTGTAACAAATGGGGAGCAAAGTGGGTACAACCTGACCTCAATCCACCACACTTTTCACCATTCCATCTCCACCACTGCTTTTCACAAACCAGGCAATCCCATTTGCCTTGGGAAACCCGTGGGTTTCATCTCCACGGCGTTTTCTGCCAGCCTGTCCCCTCAGGAACTCCCACTGGAGACATTCCCGTGTTCCTGTGCTCCAAGGCTCTCAGGGTCTCTCCCCCCAGCAGCTGGGGATGTTCACCCACCACTGAAGACTTTCTTGGTCTCCTTGTGCAGGTTGGAGACGGCGATGCGGGCGGCCAGGATGGCGTAGTCGGGGTGCTTGGTGGTCAGCGTGGCCGCGGTCTCTGCGGCCAGAGTGTCCAGCTCCACCGTGGTGACCCCGCTGTAGAGCCCCTGGATCACCTTCATGGTGATCTGTGCCTGCAGGAGGGAAATTCCCTGGGTCAGGGAGCCCCAGAGCCCCCGGGACACAGGGACCTCAGCTCACTGTGCCAGCAAACGGAAACACCAGACTGGGAGAGCTGGGAATGCTCCTGGAGAGGGACTGGGGACAGGGGATGGAGGGACAGGACACAGGGAATGGCTCCCAGTGCCAGAGGGCAGGGCTGGGGGGGATTTGGGGCAGGAATTGTTCCCTGGGAGGGTGGGCAGGGCTGGCCCAGGGTGGCCAGAGCAGCTGTGGCTGCCCCTGGATCCCTGGCAGTGTCCCAGGCCAGGCTGGACATTGGGGATAGTGGGAGGTGTCCCTGCCATGGCAGGGCTGGCACTGGGTGGGCTCTGAGTTCATTCCAACCCAAACCCTTGTGGGATTCTGTGGAAGGATGGTTTCCAGGCAATAGGATTGACCAGTCTCTGCTGAACTTCGTGAACTGCTGCTACTTCTGCACAACTGGTGAGGTTTCCAGCCTCCCTGGGAATGTCAGCACAGGGCTTGGGAGGGTTTTACTGCTGGCCTGGGAAGCTCCTGGCACAAGCAGATCCAGGTCCCAAAGGAGAAACTGAGCTCCAGGAGAAGAGGTCACACACGATGCAGAATAAATAAGACTTCAAGGGCACAAGGAGGCAGGAGGACTCGGAATTTCACTGCTGTCCTCAGCAACAGCTCCCAGTCACTGGGGGAAAGTCAGGACACCTCATGCTGTGGTCACCAAGTCACCTCCTGCTGTCCATCCCAAAGACTTTTGGGTACAGAACCAATGGCAACTGTCTGACGGGTGGAATTCCAGACAGGAGAATGGATCATGAGAACTTGGGAGGTGGGAAGAGCCTTAACTGGTGACTCCAAATGGCCACACTGGGTCTGAGACCTGCGTAAAAATCTCAGACATCAGTGGTTCCAATGGGGAGTCCTCCTGGGCACAGGCCTTGGGAGGAAAAGCTTCCATGAGTGGGATCAATGCCCACTCCAAATCAGCTCAGAAAACCAAGCAGGGATGTGGCAATGGCAGGGAATTCTATCCTGGTGTCCTCAGGAGGGGATCCAGAGCTGCTTCCATGTGGCATTGTTCCAGATCCGCAGACTGACAATGGGAGCAACCTTCCAAATCCAAAATGTGGGAACTGGAGCAACAAAACTCTTTTTTTTTAAGTACCAGGGGCTCTTTGACTTCCCCAAGGTTTGAGGGGAAAGGGATTTACGGCAGGGAAAGGGGATTTTCTCCTCCAGCCTCTGCACCTCAGAACAGAAACACCTGCAACAAACCCATCCTGGATCTGCTAGCCAAGAGTTCATGGAATCACAGAATCCTGGGCAGGATGGGGCCCACAGGAACCCCCAAACCCACCAGAGGACCCCCCAGGAATTCCTGCCCAGGAGAAGGGGGCTCAGGGCAGCAGGAGGCACTCACGGGGTCCACGAAGTCGGCGTTGAGGCCGTAGCAGAGCTTCTGGATGCGCGAGGTGATCTTGTCAAACATGACCCGCTCCTGGCGCCCATCTGGGGACAGAGCACACCAGTGCTGCCCAGTAAGGACCAGTTCAGCACAGAACACCCCTGCCCATCACACCAGTGCTGCCCAGTAAGGACCAGCTCGGCAGAGAATGCCCCTCCCGACGGGGGAATGCCGTGTGGGAATCCCAGGGACAGCCTGCTTGGGTGGGCTCCGAGGAAAGGGGAGGCTCCAAGAATTCCCACCTAAAACTGCACGAACCCAATTCCCAGGGTGGGGACCCAGCTGAGGGTCACCCCCTCAGCTTGGGGACCCCTCCCCTGGCCCAGCACCCCTGGGACCAAGGGGATGGGGACCAAACCCAAAGCTCCTGCCATGGCACCCAAAACAAACCGAGGGGTCTCATCCCTCACTTTTGGGGTCTGGGGGAGCTCTGGCACTCGGGGCTCCCCCCAAAGCTGAGGAATCCCATCCTCCCACAGGACTCTGCTAAGAGAGGGGTCCCCTCTCTGCTCACTGTGGGTGCTGTGAGGGGCCCCCCAAAGCCAAAGGGCGCCCCTTCCCACACGCCATGTGTGTACCCCCAAAGCTGAGCAGGACCCATCCCTCACGTACCATGAGGGACTCTTCCAAAATGGGGGGATCGCCACCTGCGCTCCTTGGGGGCCATGCAAGGGACCCCCAAAGCAGAGGGAGCCCCATCCTTCCAAGGGCCACGAGGGAACCCCGGAACGGGGCAGGGATTCCCCTTCGGGCGCCATCAAACCCCTAAAGCCGAGGGGCCCCGTGTCCCCAGCCTGGGTGCCCTGGGCGGGACAGTGCCCGCCATCCCCGACCCTCGGTACCGCGCGGGACCCCCGAGGAGCGGGGGGAGCGCTCACCCCGCTTCACGACGTGCATGGCGGCGGCAGGTTCTCCTCAGTGTCCCTCAGTGTCCCTCGCTGTCCCTCAGTCCCCTCAGTGTCCCTCAGTCCCCTCAGTGTCCCTCAGTGTCCCCCGGTGTCCCTCAGTCCCCTCAGTGTCCCTCAGTCCCCCTCGGCTCCTCCTGCAGCTCCGCGCCCGCCGCTTCCCGCGCCCGCCGCGCGCGCCCCGCCCCGCTGAGGCGGCCGCCGCCATCTTGCCTCCGGGCGCGGAGCACCTGCCTTGCCCTTTCCCGCTCCGCGCCGCTCCCGGCGCTGCCGGTGGCCGCTGGCGGACACTGATCCCGTCCCTCATCCCGATTTACTCCCCGCTTTCCCGCCGGGAATGGCCGGCTCGCCGGGGGACACCCCGAATCCTGCCCGCTTCAAAGATGGCGGCGCCAGCGCTCCCCACCCCCCAAGCCGGGGGAGGAGGCGGAGGCACAGGACGGGCTGAGGGCGCCAAAGACGGAGCCCGCGGAGGGACAAAACACCCTCGTCCTAAATGCCAAAACAGTAATCATGGTAATTTTAATTATCATATGGTAATTATGTGTGGAATGTGTGATTAAACTTTTGATCTCACTGCCCAGGGAAGTGGTGGAAGCCCCGTCCCTGGAGGTGTCCAAGGGCAGGAACAATCTGAGGCTCCACTGGCCTCAGGGCAGAGCAGCAGCGGGGAAAGAGCTGAAATTACAGAAAGTTCTCTCCCAAGCTCAGAAGCAGCAAAGCTGCACCTGCAGAGCTGCTCCAGCCCTGGGGGCCAACAGCAGCAGCACCTGGAGCTGCTGGAGAGCCCAGAGGG
>VZTB01017797.1:119672-132747 GCA_013397245.1 Thryothorus ludovicianus | reverse complement strand
CCACTGGCACCATCCCTGTGCCACTGACGCCATCTCTGTCCCATGGACACCATCCCTGTGCCACTGACGCCATCCCTGTCCCATGGACACCATCTCTGTCTATTGGCACCATCCCTGTCCCATTGGCACCATCCCTGTCCCACTGACACCATCACACCATTCTTGTCCCACCATCCCTGTCCCATTGGCATCATTCCACCGGCACCATCCCCATCCCACCACCACCATCCCAGCAGCACCATCCCACTGTCCCTGTGCCACCAGCACTGCCCCACCTCGTGCCAGCAGTTAAGGCCAGTTTAATGCAGAAGCAGCTTTAAGCTGGTGCTGAACATGCTGGATTAATGCCCAGCCCATGGAAACTCCAGCACTGCTGGTGGAGGTGCCTCTGAACACCTTATCTGAGCATCTTGGGGTGATCCATCCCACCCAGAGCCACCACCCAGCTCCTGCAGAGCCCTGGGCACCTCCAGGGCCTCTCCACCCTCACTGACACCTCATGGCTCCATCCTGCTGCCTGGCCGGGACCTCCACAGCCCAAAGCAGGAGCCCCAGGTGAGCAGGGCAGTGTTGGCACCTGGAGCTCCACTCCCAGAGCTCAGCTCTGCTCGATTCCAGCATTGCTGTGCAGGGGCAGCCCCAGGAGCAAAGCACTGGGAGCATGGAACCATAGAGGGCACTGGGACACCTCCACACAGCCCCTGCCATGGCAGGGACACCTCCCACTGTGCCAGGCTGCTCCAGCCCCAGTGCCCAACCTGGCCTGGGACACTGCCAGGGATGGGGCAGTTCCCTGGCTGGTTGAAAATATTTGGGTTGAGGACATTGGGGTTGAGGAATCCCACCTGGCCTGGGTGGGCAGGGCTGGCCCAGGGTGCCCAGAGCAGCTGTGGCTGCCCCTGGATCCCTGGCAGTGTCCCAGGCCAGGTTGGGCACTGGGGCTGGAGCAGCCTGGGACAGTGGGAGGTGTCCCTGCCATGGCAGGGCTGGCACTGGGTGGGCTTTGAGATCCCTCCCAACCCAGATTTTCTGGGATTCATGCCTGACTCCTCCATGCCTGAACTGCTGACTCAGGCCCCAGAGTGGCCTCACCTGCTCCCAGCCTGTTCTGTGACCACTGTGACTGATCAGAGACCCTCAGCCTGAGAAATATTCCCCTGTGGTTGCCAGTTCCCCCTGCTTTGGGGAACCACGTGGGAATGTCCTTTGGAGCCCCAGCAGCAGCTCCTGAACTGCCTCGAGAGCCCCTCGGGATCCCTCCAGCCCTGTGGTCACACCTGGCAGGAACAGGAGCCCAGCAATCCCTGAGCAGCTGCCTGTGCCCCACCCTGTCCCCAGGGAGGTCCCTTCACCTGCCTGGAGCCTTGGGAATGCTCCCCCCACCATGGAAAAAGGGATCCCAGGGCTGCAGCCCCATCCCAGGCTTCACTCCCCCCCTTGCTGCCATTCCATACAAGATGTTCCTCCTCTGGCAGGAGATAAGGTGTTCAGGATTGCTCAGGATTTCTTATGTGCATAAGAAATTAATAATAATGTACAAATGGGTTAAAAAGATGCAGAGACAGGAAAGCTCAGAAATGGAGGAGAGCTCCTTTGGGAATGGAAGAACCAGCAATCCCTGCTCTGGAAACTCCCAGCTGGACACACAGGGCTCCTCTGGCAGAACTGAAGGATCCACAGGGACATATTTCCAGTGGAAGAAGGAATAAGAAGGAATAATTCTGGCAACTTGGCAGTTTCCACACCCCCAAGGTGAATCCCAGTCTTCCCCACTGCTCAGGTTTGCTGCTCCCTGTTCCCTCCAGCGCCCATCCACGAAACTGGAATTTTACACCACCCACCTTCTATTGCAAAATTTTTTTTTCCCCAGCTCCAGAGCTGCAATTCCAATTTGTGAATCTCACTGTGGAGGGTGCACAGGGTAATTCAGACTGCAGAGTAACTCGCTGGGGTGATGGGTTTCTGCTAAGGTTTCTTTTTTCCCCCCAAGGATTCCCTGTTTTTTTCTGGTGTTCCACCCCTCATTTCCCAGCTCAGTACTTCCCACCTCTGTGCTCTCCCTCTCCAAGACTTGCCCTGCATTGAGCTCTGGAGCACAGGCTGGGACCTCACCTCCAGACACAGTTTTACCAACATTCCCCAAATTCCCTGCCCAGCAGCCCGAGGAAAAGCCCTGGCTGGCACACCCCCCTCCTCCATCCCTGGGAGCAGGGAAGGCTCCCAGAGGAAGCCAAGGCCAGGAGGCTGTGTGCCACCCATGCCATGGGGCTCCAGGGGACAGGGTCCCTGGCAGGGGACAGTGGCACTGCTCAGGTAATTCAGGGATTCGGAGGGAACGGGGCACTGGCAGCACTGCAGGGACAGAGATGGGAATGCTGCCACCTCCTCCTGGCCTCACTGGGCCCTTATCTCCAGCTCAGGGGGAAAATGGAGCGAGTCCAACCCTCCAGGTTCCCTAACTGCACCCAGGAGCTGCAGTTGAGATTCTTCTTCATCCCACCAGACTCTTCCTGGGGTTAGTGCAGGTGGCCATGGCTCAGTGAGGAGACACATCCATTAGTTCCCGTGCCAGAAAGATGGAAAACTGGTGGAGGCATTTTAGTCCAGAAAAAGGCCAGAGGGCAGAATAAAAAAAGTGAAAATATAATTGAAGAGAACCAAACCAGGGTATTTCCAGAGGGACTGATCCTCCGAGGACAGCGAGGAGCGGTCGCTGAACCTGCGCCCGAAAAGCCAGGCTGCATCTGGGGGGGGCAGCCAGTGGGAACAGGAAAGAGAGAGATGGGATTTACTGGGAGAAGCACCACGGGTCCTCAGCAGCACATCTGGGCAGGAGAAACTCAGCACTGCTCTCCTGGGGCAGGGTTTGTGCACAAAGGGACAAAAACCCTACAGGGAAAGGCTCCCTTGCCCTGGGAACTGGAGTGCCCAGGGTGTGGCACCTGCAGGGAGGGGACAGGCAGGTGAGCAGCTGGGCACAGGGTGGGCACAGGGTGGGCACAGGGTGGGCAGGCTCCCTGCCCAGCTCTGGGATGATGGAACTGCAAGTGCTCCCTGGAAATGTCTCACTCAAGTGTGAAGAAGCTGAGGCTGAAATCAGGGCTGAGGGCTCAGCTGAGGTCCTCAGGTGTCACCTGGGACTGTCCCAGGCAGCCCTGCCATCAGTGCCCAGCTGGGGCCATGCCAGGGCTTTGTCAGAGATGCCCAGCTCGATGCTGGTGGTGACTGGGAATGACAGGGAGCAGGAGGGCTCTGTCCCCTGAGGCTTTAATGTCCCCAAGCACCTGATCCCACAAACTGTGGCTCCAGGCCCCGTGTCTGCAGAGCCCTGGGCACACACAGGGACCCCCATTCCTCCTGCACCACCCAGAGCCTCCAGGCTCTGCCACCCCTGGCCCCTGCCCTGAGCCCCCCAGCACCAAAGCTGGCCCCAGGGTGAGGGGACGTGGCCCTGGCACACAGGTGCCAGCCCTGAGACCCTCCTGCTGCCCCAAACAGCCCTGGCTTGGATTAAACCCTCCAGAGTGGCCCAGAGCAGCTGTGGCTGCCCCATCCCCGGCAGTGTCCAAGGTCAGGGGACAGCCTGGGACAGTTGGAGGTGTCCCAGCTTTAAGGTGCTGCCAGCCCAGGCCACTCTGTGATTCCAGGATTCCATGGGAGTGCCCGGAGCAGGGTGCTGTGCCCTGGCCAGGGGTGCCCTCCCTGTCACTGCCCTTCAGCTCTCTCAGTCCCTGGAGCAATTCCCCGTGGGGAGCAGTTTGGAAAATGCCCTTTTGGGAGAATCAAGGCAGGATCTGGGCAGCCAAAGGCAGGGCCAGCAGCCAGGGCTGAGTCCCCGCTGCTGCAGAGGAGGTGACAGAGTCCCCCAGGCCAGGAGCTCAGCAGCTGAGGGGTCACAGGCACAGGGTGACCCAGGAGAGGGATCTGGGCTTGGCAGAGCAGGAACAGCCACCCTGGGAGCTGATGCTCTTTGTCACTGACAGGGAGGGCTCCCTGGGTGACCCCAAGCCCTGCACAGAGCTGGGGAACTGGGAACAGCCTCTGCTCCAGGGAATGTGCCCCTGAGGCTGGCACACTGCAGCTCCCACCTGGCCCAGCTGAGCCTCAGGAGAGGGCAGCTCTGAGCCCTTTAAATCCCAAAAAAGTGCTCAGGCCAAGGGGACTGGGGGAAATCCCTTCTCCTGTCTCACTGCCATGTCTCTAGCTGGGGGTTTTTGGTAAATGCTTAAATCACTGAGCTGACCAGAACATTGCTAATAGGATGAAATGATGACTGACAATTTCTAAATTACCAGTTCTGCTGGAATTCACAGGCTCCAAACAGCCCCAGCAGTGGGGCCTGGCCTGTTTGGGCTGTTCCTGACCCTGATGCACCAGCTGTGGTCCTCGGGCATGGAAACCCCAGCGTGCATCAATTAATCCCCCCTGAGGCAGCCCAACCACAGACCCAGGTCTGCTCTGTGCCACAGCCCCCAGCCCCAGCAGACACAGCCCCTGTTCCCAGGGAGCCCCCAGAGCCCCATTCCCAGGGAACCCCCATTCCCAGAGAGCTCCCATGCCCAGGGAGCCCCCATTCCCAGGGAGTCCCCATTCCCAGGGAGGCCCCATTCCCAGGGAGCCCCCATTCCCAGGGAGTCCCCATTCCCAGGGAGTCCCCATTCCCAGGGAGTCCCCATTCTCAGGGAGTCCCCATTCCCAGGGAGCCCCCTATTTCAAGAGAGCCCTCATTCTCAGGGAGCCTCCATTCCCAGGGACCTCCCTGCTCCCAGGGAGCTCCCAGAGCCCNNNCCCCAGGAATCCCCCATCCCCAGTGACCCCTCCCCCGTCCCCAGGGCTGCCGTACACTGCATGGACATGGGTGACACCAGCTCCTCGTCCAGGTCATCCACGTCGTCGGTGATGATGAAGTGGGAGGGGTTGGGCCGGGGCGTGCCCATCCAGCCGGGGTCGATGTTGAGGGCGGAGGCCAGCGAGGGGATGCCGGGGTTGTTGACGATCTGGAAGCCGCAGAGCAGCTCGATCTGCTGCCAGCGGTGCAGCCGCTCCCGCAGCGCCGCCGTCACCTCGCTCAGCGCTTGTCTGGGGACAGGGACACACCGACAGTGCAGGCAGGGACCAGCGGCGGACACACGGCCCCTGAAGCACCTGGGTACAGCCCCTGGGCTCGGCTGGGCAGCCTGGGAGCTGAGAGGATCCCCAGTCCAGCAACCAGTGCAGGGCAGGGAGGCGCCGGGGATGGTAACAGGGGAATGGCTCCCAGTGCCACAGGGCAGGGCTGGGGGGGATTTTGGGAATTAGGAACTGTTCCCTGGGAGGGGCTGGGATTCCCAGAACAGCTGTGGCTGCCCCTGGATCCCTGGCAGTGTCCCAGGCCAGGCTGGACACTGGGGACAGTGGGAGGTGTCCCTGCCATGGCAGGGGTGGCACTGGGGGGGCTCTGGGGTCCCTCCCAACCCAAAGCATTCCACGACAATCCCTTAAGCATCCTGCAGCCTCCTGGAACCCCATCTGGGCAGGATTTTGAATTGCTCCATGTATCTGTGATCCCTTCTTTCTCACAGGTAAAATCAAAAGGTTATTGAGGAGGAGGAGCAAGCCCAGCCCCAGGTCACTGAGGACAGGGGTTCAGCAAAATGAGCCCCAAAGCCCCTGCAGAGGGGAGGACACTCCTGCTGGGACAGGGGAGGGAGGGAGAGGGAGGCAGGGGTGAGGGAGGCGTGAGCAGACACTCACTTTGCAGTTAAGATTTTATGGTCAACATCATCCAGAGAGGAACTGTGAGCAACATGGAACGTCCCAAAAAGGGTGTTTCGCTTCTTTTTGATCTTTTCAGCCTGGAATATCAACAGAGAAAGGTCACAGCAAGAAGACAAGCTGGAAGTTTCCTCCAGGCCATGGGCATCCTGGATGGGCTGGGACAGGAACAGTCCCTGTGGCTGCCTGCACATGTAGGAATAGTGGGAATGGGGTGTTCCCAAGGAATTCTGCTCTCCCTGACATTGGGACGAGGAATTCACCACTCCCCCTTCTCCCAGTTTCCCAAAAACCAGAGGGAACTGAAGTGAAAAGGCTGAATTTCCAGGGCAGAGCTGGAGTCCCCATCCCTGGAGGGGTTTCACAGCCCTGTGGATGTGGCACCTGGGGACATGGGGCAGTGGTGGCCGTGGCACTGCTCTGGGAACAGCTGCACTTGGAGGGGTCCAAGGGTTTCTCCAACCTAAAGCATTCCAAAATTCCATAAACCAGGTACCTCACTCACTGAAGGGCTCTCACACATTGGCTGGTCTCTTCTGGGAATACCCACCAAACTCACCCCAGGGTGTGGGGCCCAGGAAGATTTTTGGTTTGAGGTTGAGTTTATGTCATTGTATCAAAAATTAAAATCTCCTCCCACAGCTCTTCCATTCCCAGCTCCAGTGGCATGAACCTGGGACTTGGGAAAGCCAAGGATGTGGCAGCAGAACTGCCACAGCCAAAGGGAAACTGGAGGCTGGAACATTAAAATGTTCCCAACCAAAGCAGATGAAGGCAGACAGTTCTCCCTCCTGCCAGCTCTGCTGGCTCTGTGTGGCCATGGGGACGAGCCACAGCAGCTCCCTTGGCTCATCCCTCAGGGCTGGCACACGAAATCCCAGGTGGGGAATGCAGCCATGGCTCACTGCACTCTCAGCACTGGGAGCAGGGATTGTGCTGAGAGGGGCAAAGCTTCCAGCCCAGCCAGGGCAGCAACCCCTGCCCCAGGCTCCCAGGGCTCCAACAGCTCCCAGGCTGGCACCTGGCCACCCTGAGAGCCCATTCCCATCCTCATCCTCATCCTCATCCTCATCCTCATCCTCATCCTCATCCTCATCCTCATCCTCATCCTCATCCTCATCCTCATCCTCATCCTCATCCTCATCCTCCTCATCCCCATCCCCCGCTCACACCTCGCTCGTGCTGCACTTTTACAAGATGAAAATTTAAGGTGTGAAGAGAGAAACTGCCCTTGAGCTGAGGGAGGGCAGGGCTGGGTGGGATTTGGGCAGGAATTGTTCCCTGGGAGGGTGGGCAGGCCCTGGCCCAGGGTGGCCAGAGCAGCTGTGGCTGTCCCTGGATCCCTGGCAGTGTCNCTGGATCCCTGGCAGTGTCCCAGGCCAGGCTGGACATTGGGGACAGTGGGAGGTGTCCCTGCCATGGCAGGGCTGGCACTGGGGGGGATTTAAGGTCTCTCCAAGCCAGCCCAGTCTGGGATTCTGTTCCACAATTCTCTCAGTGGTCTCTGGGGTCGGGGTCTGTGCAGGGTGAGCCAGGGAGGAGAGAGGGATGCCTGAAGATCCTGGGAACAGGACACTGCTGCATCCCACAGCCCCAACTCCAGCAGGACCCTGGGACAATGAAATGTGTCCCTGCCCACGGAATGAAACGAACTTTAGGGTCCCTCTCAACCCAAGCCAAGCCATTTTGGGATTCCAGGGCCCCACAGAACACAGAGGACCCAGCTCCCCAGGCTTCAGTCCCCAGAGCTGCCCCACAGACCCACCCCAGCTCTCACCCCTTCCTTGGCCACCAGCAGCTGCTTCTCTGCGTTCTGCTTCTTGATGTTGTAGTACTGCACCTCCACCTCGTGGGTCAGCTGCAGCCACTTCTGCAGGGCCTCGGGGGCAGCCCAGCTGCAGTGGGACTCCAGCTCCTTCTCCGCGTTCTTCAGCGCCATCCGCACCTGGGGAGAGCGCCCAGGGCACCCTGAGCAGCCGTGGGGACACGGCCCTGCCCAGCTCAGCCCCCTCTGCTGCCAGCCCCCCATCCCAGGTGCCAGGGTGTGGGAACACCAGGTTCATCTCTGGCTGCCCTGGAGGCTCAGGGTCCCGGGCAGGGGGCTCGGAGACCCTGGCACAGAGCCCCAAACACCTGTGGGTTGGATTTTAGCCCATGGGAATGATTGCCACCCTTAAAAGAAGAATTAGAGCTCACAGGAGTTTAAATAGAGTAATAATAAGTTTGTCACAGGGTGTAAAAGTAGATTTTGGGTTTTAGTACAGGGGGGTGTGTGATGCCAAGATGGAGGAACCTCGTGGCTTTTTGGGTTTCTTCCTTTTTCTTCACCTTCTCCATTTCTGCTGTGATGGTGGCACGGGTGGTTGGTTTAGAGTAGAGACAGACTGTGTGACAAGAGTGACAGGTATTGGAAAATAATGGTAAATAATGTAAAGGTAGTTTTTAGTATGAAAGATAAACACCACCTCAAGGGCGGGGAGTGTGCCTTGGACTGTCCTGCTGGAAGGAGCTCAGCAGGTCAGAGAGAGAATGTTTTAGATAAGATGAAATAAACAGCCTTGGAAGCAAGACCTGAAGAGTTTCAGCTTCTTCTTTCATCTCAGGTGTGGAAAAAAGGACCTTACTAGCTCAGGAGAATTTCTGCAAAAGCAGAAAACCCAACACCAGAGAACAGGAAAAACCTCCCAGGCAGCTTCACCTCAGCCCTGGCAGCAGGAGAAATCCTCTGGAGGAGCAGTGCCATGCTGGGGGCCGTGGGACAGGAGCCAGCCACAGGCCAGGCTGCTGCTCTG
Source organism: Thryothorus ludovicianus (assembly GCA_013397245.1). NCBI lineage: Eukaryota > Metazoa > Chordata > Aves > Passeriformes > Certhiidae > Thryothorus > Thryothorus ludovicianus. Next base: position 124,201 of record VZTB01017797.1, on the reverse strand, counting down.
AACACCAGAACCTCCCAGGGATGATTCCTGCCACCCTACACTGAGCTCCTTCCCCAGAAATTCCCGGCCAGCACCAAGCTGTGCTCCCTCTGGAGCCCTCCGGGTCAGCCCCGGGGCCACAGCCACAGGAAAACAGAACGGAGCCCATGGCAGGAGCACCAGGCTGTTCAGAGGGAATCAGGCTGCCCTGGGGGTTTTCTGCAGCCTCTAGAAACCTCTCAGAGCCTCCTGCCTGTCTGTAAATCCCACAGCTCCTCCTGCAGAGGCAGAATCCCTGACAGGACCTGCAGGTGGGTCCTTGTCTCAGCACAGCTCCCAGGGAGCTCCTCAGGAGAACATTTCCACACTGGAGAAAGTGAGGAAAACATTTAGACACAAAACGTGCTGCTGGACAGGAAAAGGAACAGCCTGGGTGGATCAGCCATTCCTGGGGGCTCTGCTGCCATCCCACAGGGACACAGGGTTAGGAGGAGGGGTGAGAAGGAGCTGAGGCCACTCCAGCCCCACAGGGAAGCCTGAGCTGGTGGAGCCCATCGAGGATGAACCCACTGCCCACCCGTGGAGGCTCTCCCAGCCCTGGAGCCTGCCCAGCCCTGCAGGAGGGGACGTGTCCTGGCTGGAACAGTGCAAGGACGGGACACAACCCCGGGACACCCCCCAGGGAAGGGGCCCTGTGCCCCCACGGCACCCCGAGCCTGGGGAGGGTGTCTGTGCTTTCACACTGCTCAGCAGCTCTGCCTCCTGCCAGCCCAGCACTCCCAGAGCCCCCAGCTCCTGCACAGCCAGCCCACGGAGCAGGAGCAGCCCTTCCCTCGAGGGGGAGGGTGACAGAAGGGATTTGGTGAGGATTGCTCAGGCTGGCAGCTCCTCCCTGCATTCTGTGTCCTTCCACTCACACCTCTCCCAGCCCAAGGGGGGGGTTTAGGGAGCCAAGAGCCCCGGGGTACAGGCAGGTAGCTCTAAAATTCCACATTTTATCCAGAAGGCTCATCCATCCAGGAGCAGTCCTGAGGCACCACACACAACAGGTTGAACATTTCTACCACATGTGTGTGATTTAGGGCTAAATCAACCCCAGAGGGCTAAATTCAGCCACAGACCCCGGGTCTTTCCTGGATTTTGCCATCACCAGCAGCATCAGGTGCTGCTCCCACCCCAGCAGAACTCTGACCATCACTCACAGGCATCAGGAATTTGGGAATACAGAGAAAACACGGGTAGGAAATCTGTCACTGGTTGTTTGGGGAAGAGGAGTGCTCGTGACACTCACAGGAACACAGGTTTTAGGGGATGGTGGGAAAGGGAAGTGGTGTGGAACAGGCAAGGACCAGTGGCTGGAATGAGTGTCCATGACCCAAAGGCTCGTGGTTCTGCAGGGAATTGTGCAAACAGGAGTTACTTTGTGTGTCTCCATTCTCCTGGGAAGATCTTTAAGACCCCATTTGGATCACTAAGAGCAATTAATTTATATGGAAATTTAGAAAAATATTATACTCTGCCATGGTGAGATCCCTCAGTGTGCTGGGCACAAGAGCAGCAGCACCTGGAGCTGCTGGAGAGCCCAGAGGGGGCACGGGGCTGCTCCAGGGCTGGAGCCCCTCTGGAGCCAGGCTGGGAGAGCTGGGGGGGCTCCAGGGAGAGCTCAGAGCCCCTGGCAGGGCCTGGAGGGGCTCCAGGAGAGCTGGAGAGGGACTGGGGACAAGGGATGGAGGGACAGGAACCAGGGAATTGCTTCAGAGTGGATTGGATGGGATTTGGGACAGGAATTGTTCCCTGGGAGGGTGGGGATGGAATTGCCAGAGCAGCTGCGGCTGCCCCTGGATCCCTGGCAGTGTCCCAGGCCAGGCTGGACACTGGGGACAGTGGGAGGTGTCCCTGCCATGGCAGGGCTGGCACTGGGGGGGATTTAAGGTCTCTCCAAGCCAGCCCAGTCTGGGATTCTGTTCCACAATTCTCTCAGTGGTCTCTGGGGTCGGGGTCTGTGCAGGGTGAGCCAGGGAGGAGAGAGGGATGCCTGAAGATCCTGGGAACAGGACACTGCTGCATCCCACAGCCCCAACTCCAGCAGCAGCACCCAGAGCCTGCAGTGGGGCTCTGGGGAGGAGAATCAGCTGGAGCAGGAGGAGGTCGTGGTTAATATTCCCTGAGCTGGGAACGTGTGGGACTGCAGGAGCTGTGGGGTCAGAGGGTGGCTGGTTAATGTCCCGAGTGCCCTGGTGCTGCTGGTGCTGGGGTTATTGTCACACGTGGTCTGTGGGACACTCCAGTACTCACCTCCCCACGGACTGAGGAGCCACTGAGGTCCCGTCAGCGCCGCCTCCCCGGCTCCTTACGGGTGGGAACGCAGGGGGAAGTGAAGGGGTGAGAGCTGGGCTCCTCCAGAGCCAGGAGCAAGGGCTGGGGCACCTGGGGGCACCCAGCCCTGCCTGGTGCCCAAAGCACACTGCCCCCGTGTCCCTGTGTGCCAGGAGGGACATCCCAGGGATAGGAGGCTCAGTGGCCCCTGGAGAGGGGATGGTGGCCACAGGAGGGTGGCAGGGCTAAGGGCACCCCTGGACAGCCCCGTGGGGCTCGGGGGTGCTGCTGGCCCTGCCAGGAAGGGATTTGCTGTTTGCACCCCTGCACACTGAGCCCTGCCTTGCCAGGGGATCCCTGCCTTCTTTCCTTGCCTGTCCTCCATGGGGCAGCACAGACTGGGAGGGCACACACACGCACATGGCCTTGGAATATCTGAGGAACCTGCCTGGCTCATGCAGGTCTGGCTCCCAGTCTCAGTTTAAACTGATCTGTAACTTAGAGCTAGGTGGGAATTGTCCCTCAGGTGAGAGGAAGCAGCTACTGGGATTGTGGGCATGGAATTCCTTGTAGGTTTAGGGAGGTTGAGGTTGGATACTGGGAAGATTTCCTTATGGCAAGGGGTGTCCAGCCCTGGCACAGGCTGCCCAGGGCAATGCTGGAGTCACATCCATGGAGGGATTCACAGGACGTGGCACCTGGGGATAGGGTCAGTGGTGGCCTTGGGGAATGGCTGCACTGGATGGTGCCAGAGAGCTTTCCCAGCCCTCACACACCCCTCTGATCCACGAGGAGACGTGGAAAGCACAACTGAACTCGTGCTAAATCCATCCTAAAACCACGAACACAAATAAAGAGAGACTGGATGGACGGGGGAGGGAGTCAGAAATGCCAGAGGGGGCAGCTCCAGGGCAAGTCCAGCCCCTCTGCCCCTGCTGGCATGTCAGCAGGTGCCAGCACCTGCCCTGTCCAGCACTGTGGCAGCCACTGGGATGTGCAGTGGACACTGGAAAAGAGACCTGGGGCTTTTCCTGCACAGAGGGGAGTGGGACAGCAAAGGCAGAAGAGCAGCAGCACAGCTGGATTCAGGGGTGAGAGAGCAGTGAGGACTGGTGTCCCTTTGTTGGTGACAGGGACACTGGGATGCAGGGCAGCCCCTGGCACACCCTGGCACTGGCACAGAGCTGGGGGCTCTGGTCACACTGCAGGGGAGGGATGGGGCACCCAGAGGCACCGGGACAGGCGGCAGAGCTGGGACTGGGCCAGCCTCAGGCACCTCAGCAGGACCAAGGGCAAGGGGCTGCAGCTGGGCTGGGGCAACCCCAGCACAAAACCAGACTGGGGAGGATGGACTGGGAGCAGCCCTGGGGAGAGGGAGCTGGGGATTGGTGGGAGAAGCTCCACAAGCACTGGGACCTGAAATCCCCGTGCCCTGGGCTGATCCCACAGTGTGGGCAGCAGAAAAGGGATTGGGATTGTGCCCCTGTGCCCTGCTCAGGTGAGACCCCACCTGCAGAGGTGCTCCAGGGCTGGAGCCCCCCTGAAGCCTGGCTGGGAGAGCTGGGGGGGCTCCAGGGAGAGTTCAGAGCCCCTGGCAGGGCCTGGAGGGGCTCCAGGAGAGCTGCAGAGGGACTGGGGACAGGGGATGGAGGGACAGGACACAGGGAATGGCTTCAGAGTGGATTGGATGGGATTTGGGGCTGGAATTGTTCCCTGGGAGGGGCTGGGATGGAATTGCCAGAGCAGCTGTGGCTGCCCCTGGATCCCTGGCAGTGTCCCAGGCCAGGCTGGACACTGGGGACAGTGAGAGGTGTCCCTGCCATGGCTCTGAGGTCCCTCCCAGTGCAGACACTCTGTGCTCCTGTGATTTCCCAGAGGGATGAGGCAGTGCTGCCCTCCGTGGCAAGTGCCTGGGGAGGTGCCTGCCCCAGGTGAGCCCTCACCTGCTCCAGCTCCTGCTCGGCGTATTTCTGCCGGCTGAGCTCGTTCTCGGTGCCCTCGCGCAGCTCCCGCAGCCGGTGTGCCTCCTGCTTGGCAATGCTGATCTCGTCCTGCAGCTTCTTCTCCAGGTGCACCTTCTCCACCTCCACGGAACGATGCTCCTCCTGCGCCTTCTGCAGCCTGGAATGCACCGAGAGAGCCAGGGCTGGGCTGGGATGGGATGGGCTGGGATGGACAGTGCAGGGCAGTGCTGGGCTGGGCAGGGCAGGGATGGGCAGGGCAGGGCAGTGCTG
>VZTB01017797.1:96831-112136 GCA_013397245.1 Thryothorus ludovicianus | reverse complement strand
GGGTTGCCAGAGCAGCTGTGGCTGCCCCTGGATCCCTGGCAGTGTCCCAGGCCAGGCTGGACATTGGGGACAGTGGGAGGGGTCCCTGCCATGGCAGGGCTGGCACTGGGTGGGCTTTAGGGTCCCTCCTAACCCAAAGCAGTCTGGGATTCCATGTTTCACCTGATGTGCCATTTCATGCCAGATAAATTCGTGACCCACAGGAACAGGACCCCAAAGGGACAGACTCAGAAGGAGCAATCACCTCATCTCTAGACTGTAATCGTGCCACGCTCCCTTGCTCTTGGATTAATTACAGAGCTGAAGTGGTCAGACCTGTTTGCTGTAGGACATGGCAGGGCTGGAGTGTGGCTGCAGGAACCAGACCTGGAGGGATGGCAGGAGCCTGCAGATCCCCACGGGAACTGGCCATGGGAACTGGCTGAAACCTCTGCCACGAGCCAGACACCCACCCCTGGGAAGAGCTTCAGGCAGCAGCAGAACAGCAGGGTCCACCTGCAGGGGTGGCCATGACCCGCAGGGTGTCTCTGGATTTAGGAGCCTGCAGGACACTGGGGCTCAAATCCAGGCTGCTTTTATTCAACACTTTTACAGAGCCTCAAGAGAGGAGACAAACCCTTGAAACTCTGTACCTGTGCACCACATCCCACTGCCAGCAGCTCAGAGACCCCCAGAGCCCAGCTGCCCTCCAGAGCCTTCTCCCTGACCATGAGGGAGGTGCAGAGCAGCCTCTGCAGCTTAAAAGGTCACCGAGCACTTCCCAAAGCTGCCAGCTGCTGGTGGCTCCTGAAAGGTGTTTTGCAATCCATTCCTGAAGGAATTGGTTTAGATAAACAACCTCTCCCCATGACTGGAGACAAAGCCATTCAGGTGACCAGAAACCAGCAAATTTTACCTTCTGAAAGGGGATAAACCTCACCCTCAGCTGCAGATTTAAAGTGCATTTCCCCTTCTCACATACCCTGCATAGGAAATCATAGAACCATGGAATGGTTTGGGGTGGGGGGGACATTAAAGCTCATCCCATTGCACCTCCTGCTGGGAGCAGGGACATCCTCCACCAGCCCAGGCTGAGAGGTTTGCAGGCAGGGAGGTGTGAGGGGTGTGAGCAGCCCTGGGTGTGGAGCAGCCCGCCGCGGCTCCCTGCACACTCTGATCCCTGACCCGGGCCAGGCTGCAGGGCAGAACAGCTCCAGCCTGGGGAACAGACATTCATTCCCAGCCAGAACAAGCCATTCACTTGGTCATTTACACAGCACACAGCACACAACAGCTTGGGAACAATTCCACCCCCAGCATGGGAGTGGCTGGGCTGGAGCCGCTGCTGATGGAGCTCACCCAAGACGACTCCATCAGCCCTGGCCAGGCCACCAACTCACCAAAAAGCTTCATGTTCAACACAGGCACTAAATCAAAACCAAATTGTGCCTGTACAAAAAGAGGCTTTTCCATAACTGAGCAAAAATGGCTTGTGACTTCCCTCCTAAGGCTCTGCCAAGCCCCACACTGTGGTTCACACTCTTCTCCCAGAATTGGGTGGGAATGGCTGGAGAGGAGTCCTGGGGAGAAGGACTTGGGGGTGCTGGAGTGGGAGAGGCCAGACATGCCCCAGCCTTGAGCACTGGGAGCCCAAAATTCCCGTGGTGATCCCCCAGCACGGGCAGCAGGAAAGGGGAGAAAGCCATGCCAGAGGAGAGAGAAAAAAGCACCTTTCACAGGGAGCAGACAGGAGCCAGAGGGAATTGGGAGCACCTGGAGCGTGGAGATACACATCAGAGAGCTTGAGATCCTGATAAAGCATCAAAGGAGCCCAGGGCCTCACACCAGCCATCCTGAACTCCTTCCCATCCAGACTGCTGCTCCTTCCCTCCTCCAGAGGTGGGCAACTCCCAGCCTGAGTCACCAGCACAGCCTCAGGACATGACACTGGAGGCCCAGGAAAGGCCAGGACAGGATGACAGAGCCCCAGGACAGGATGACAGAGCCCCAGGACAGGATGACAGAGCCCCAGGACACGTAGCAGCTCTCATGGGAGCAGGCAGGGTCGCTGCCCCCCAGCACCTCACCCCCCATCAGCACCAGGCTCTACCCTGTGCACACTGGGATCCCAGCAGGACACTGGGAGATCCCAGCTGCACCTCTGGGAGCAGCCGTCCCGATGGGAATGCCAGCCCAAGATGGCTCCAGAGCTGCCCCCAAAAACCCAGAACTCTTCCCTGCCCCAGGGGAACTGTGCTGGGGGGATTTTGCAGGTGAGGCTGCACTGGGATCACCCAGGCCTGGCCCTGGTGCCCAACCTGAGCAGCCACAGATCCCAAATCCTCCTGTCCAAGGATCTGGTGGCCTTGGGGGCCTTTGCCAAGGCTGGAATGTGGGTACTCACACAGAGGAGGCCCGAAGAGCACCGTGTCCAGAGCCTTGAGCTGCAGCTTCTGCCGGTGGCTGCGGTCGGTCATCTTCAGCACCGTGCCCATCATGGTGGCATTGTTCACTGCCAGCCTGCAAACAGAGGGGACAACGAGCTGTGGGCACACCCACGGGCACCAGCAACACACCAGGGAGCAGGGAGACACGGCGGCAGGGCCTGGGAGCTCCCTGCTGCACGACAAACCCCTCACTGCAGTGTCAGAGCCAGGGTGTCCCCAGGACTCTGCAGCAGCATTTTTAGGACTGGGAGAAAGCAGAAAAAAACAGGGCCAGGCTGAAGTCGTTAACCTGACAGCATGAGGGAATGATTTCCCATGAAAACCCATCTTTGGGTGTCCTACCAATCACTAATAACTGTTTTATAACCAAATCTCCATTGCCTTCATATCCTGTGTCACAGACCATAAATCTCCCTAGGAAGGAATGTGGACACACATTGTGCTGCCTCAAAAACATCCTCACTTTATCCCCAGTTAATCCCTCCTTCCCAGTCAGTTGAAAAGCCCCTGTTTCAGAGACAGGAACCTTGATCCAAAAAAGCTGCGCTGAGCCTTTTCAAACCTTTTACAAGTTCAGGCTGACTCCCAGCCAGTGTTTCCCTTCCACAGAGCCATGGAATGGTTTGGGTTGGGAAGGGACCTCAGAGCCCACCCAGCCCTGCCATGGCAGGGACACCTCCCACTGTCCCCAATGTCCAGCCTGGCCTGGGACACTGCCAGGGATCCAGGGGCAGCCACAGCTGCTCTGGCCACCCTGGGCCAGGGCCTCCCCACCCTGCCAGGGAACAATTCCTGCCCTATCTCTAACCCAAATTTGCCCTCTTTTCACTCAGGACTGGGGCAAAACAGGAATCAGGCTGGGCAGTGTCCATGCCAAGGAACTTTGGGTAATGAGAGGAGCTGAGCCCTGCCAGGCCCTGGTTCTTTATCTGCACACTTCCCACGGGGACACTGAGGGCACTGACCTGGCCTGGCACTGACCTGGGCATGGAACTGACCCTGGCCTGGCACTGACCTTGGCCTGGCACTCACCTGGGCCTGGCACTGACCCTGGCCTGGCACTGACCTGGCNGGCGCCCTGGGCCTGGCACTGCCCTGGCCTGGCACTGCCCCTGGCCTGGCACTGACCCTGGCCTGGCACTGACCTGGCCTGGCACTGACCTTGGCCTGGCACTGACCTGGGCATGGCGTGGCCGCTCAGCTGCAGTTTCCGGAAGGTCTCCTCGTACTGGGGCAGCTCCACGTAGGAAATGAGCCACTGAACCACCTCCTCCACCGTCCAGTTGTACACTGAGGAGAGCAAAACAGCCAACAGCTCACTCTGGGCACATGAAACACCAGGGACTCACAGGTTTGGGTTGGGAGGGACCCCAGTGTCCCCCCAGTGCCAGCCCTGCCATGGCAGGGACACCTCCCACTGTCCCCAATGTCCAGCCTGGCCTGGGACACTGCCAGGGATCCAGGGCCTGCCCACCCTCCCAGGGAACAATTCCTGCCCAAAATCCCCCCCAGCCCTGCCCTCTGGCACTGGGACACTCCAGGCAGTCCTGCAGGATCTCAGCCTCCCCATCGTGGGACTATTTTTGCCCAGACCCCAGGAACTCCCGAGGTTCTGCTGCACCTGAGCCCCCACAGACCCCACAGGGCATGGGAAGAGCTGCCAGGAGCTTTCCCCAGGACAACACCCCCTTTCCCAGGGCTGCTTCTCCCGTGTGCTCCCAGCTCCCAAAATTAACACATGCAACGAGGCCATCAGATAGAGGCGCAGCAGGGCTCAGGCCTGGCAGGGCCAACACCCAATGTGCTGGCAGGGACAGCTGGGATCACTTGGATTTCTCTCAGCCAGGTAATCCTGCTGCCTCCAAACTCCCAACAGTGAATGTTCATCCCCATCACATGCCCAAAGCTCTGGAATTCTGAGGTCAGCTCCAAAAGCTTCACCCCCTGCTCCAGATCCATGGACCAGGTGCCCAGAGCAGCTGTGGCTGCCCCTGGATCCCTGGCAGTGTCTCAGGCCAGGCTGGACATTGGGGACAGTGGGAGCTGTCCCTGCCATGGCAGGCGTTGCACTGGGTGGGATTTAAGGGCCTAAACCATTGTGGGATTCTGGGATTCACTCCAAGCTCTGGCTAAGGAAAGCACATATGGAGCAATGCCAGAGAAAATCGATTGGAAGCAGCTTGAGAAAGGATCTGTGAGAGGAGGTGGAGCAGGTGCTGCAGCCCAAGTGAACCAGGTGAACTTTGCTCCTTAACCTCCTCCCCTGGGCATCTGTGGATTATTTTTGGAGCTGTCATGCAGCTCCAGAGCCATAAATGAGGAAACCTTAGGAAACTCCTGCCTTTGCCACTTTGTTGTGTTGTGCTTGCAGCAATGCTCTGAGGGCAAGGACAATCCCAGAATGACACATTAGTTTGGGATGGGAGGGACCCCAAAGCCCCCCCAGTGCCACCCCTGCCATGGCAGGGACACCTCCCACTGTCCCAGGCTGCTCCCAGCCCTGTCCAGCCTGGCCTGGGACTCAGCAGATGGGTTTTTTTGTTCCACTTTAATTCATCCCCCTCTGTGCCTGCCGTGGGCAGGGCTGCACAGCTCACACTGCCACGAGCAGCAGGAACAGCTTCCCAAGCTCCAGGGAGCCCAACACCTCCCCAGGGAGCTGGGAAAGGTGAGGGAGCTCAGAGCTGAGTGAGCCGATGAAGGGGAAGAAGATGAGGGGGATGAGGGAGTTCACAGAGCTGAGAGAGCTGAGGGAGTTGGAGCTCAGAGAAATGAGAGATCTGGGAGAGATGAGGGAGAGGAAGGATCTGGCAGAGATGAGTGAACTCAGAGATCTGATTCAGTTGAAGAAGAGGAGAAAGATGAGGAAGCTGAGGGAGTTCACAGCGCTGAGGGAGCTGAGAGATCTGGAGCTAAGGGAAACGAGAGGATGAGAGATGAGGGATCTGGGAGAGATGAGGGAGAGGAAGACCTGGTAGAGACAAGAGAGCTCAGAGATGGAGTGCAGAGAGCTGATTTGGTTGATGAAGCTGAGGGAGTTGAGGGAACTGATGAAGCTGAGGGAGTTGAGGGAACTGATGAAGCTGAGGGAGCTGAGGGAGTGATGAAGCTGAGGGAATTGATGAAGCTGAGGGAGCTGATGAAGCTGATGAAACTGAGGGAGCTGATGAAGCTGAGGGAGCTGATGAAGCTGATGAAGCTGAGGGAGTTGATGAAGCCGATGAAGCTGAGGGAGTTGATGAAGCTGAGGGAGCTGACGCAGAGCCCAGTGCTGATCAAGGCCAGCAAGGCTCCAAAGGAAGGTGCCATGCCCATGGTGATGCAGCTGCAGGGTGGCACAGACGAGGCCACTGACCCCCCCCACAGCTGCTGGACACTGCCCACACCCGGGAGGACACCTGTGGCTGTGGGCACAAGCAGGACATTCAGGTTGGGAGGAGTGGGAGAAGCCAGAGGCCCTGCATGGTGAAATCACCATCACAGGGCAGGAGGCCACATCCCCAGCCATCAGCACTGCCCCAGGGTCCCTGGCTGCTCCCCTTCCACATCCACAGGGGTTTATTTTGGGAGGAAGCCCCTGAGAACCACGCTGGCAGTGTGCACATGGGGGGCTGAGCTGGCATCACTTCCACAGCTCTGCAGAGCCAGGCTCACCCAGGGCCTCAGGTCCAGCACCTCATAAGGGCATCACAACCTTCATCTTCTGCAATAATTAAGGGGCAGAAATATCTTTTTCCTTTCCACATGTGACCAGGAACAGCAGCAATGGAAGGGAGGAAAAGCAATGGCCTGGAAAAAGCTGCAACAGGCCCAGCCACCCCATCCCTGCGGGATGTCAGTGCCCTTCCCTGCTGCTTGTCACACCCTCAGGAAGGAGCAGACCTTTCCTCCAAGCCTGATCCCAGTTCCATGACTTCAGTTCAAACTGCAGAATTAGGATTCAAATTTCCCTGGAGGCATTCCAGGCCAGGCTGGATGGGGCTGGAGCAGCCTGGGACAGTGGGAGGGGTCCCTGCCATGGCAGGGCTGGCACTGGGGGGGCTCTGAGATCCCTGCATCCCAAACTCTGTGATTCCATGACATCAGACCACCCTTCAGAAACCAGGCACTCGTTCTATCAGCCAGATCTACAAGCTGATGAAAGGGGAAACAGGAGCAGGAACTAAAGGCAAGGCTGGGACACCCAGGGTGCCCTGGCAGCCCTGCCAGAGCAGGGACAGAGCCAAGGCCCAGCAGTGATTTAAGGGGCCTGGTGAGTATCAAGGGACGTTCTCCTCCATCCCTTAATGATTTTTACCCTTCCCCAGCTGACAGCAGAATATACTCCAGGCAAAGGCATCCATAAACAGCCCTGTAATGGGATAAATATTTCTTACACGAGGCACTCCTTGGACACAGGAGACACAGGGACTGGGGGTCATGGAATCACAGGATCCTTGGGGATGGAAAATCCCTCTCAGCCCACAGAGTCCAACCATTCCCAGCACTCCCAAGGCCACACTGACCATGAGTGCCACAGCCACAGGGCTGTGAAATGCCCCCTGGATGTGATTCCATCCCTGTCCTGGCCAATTGTGCCACTCCTAAGTGATGTGGACAAGAATTTTCAACACATCCCTGTCCAGCTCTATGGAGACAGTGTGGTCTGGGAAAAACAGCTCTGGAACCATCACACAGGTATCACAGATTGCTTTGGGCTGGGAGGGACCTCAGAGCCCCCCCAGTGCCACCCCTGCCATGGCAGGGACACCTCCCACTGTCCCCAATGTCCAGCCTGGCCTGGGACACTGCCAGGGATCCAGGGGCAGCCACAGCTGCTCTGGCAATTCCAGCCCAGTCCCTCTCAGGGAACAATTCCTGCCCCAAATCCCATCAAATCCACTCTGAAGCCATTCCCTGTGTCCTGTCCCTCCATCCCCTGTCCCCAGTCCCTCTCCAGCTCTCCTGGAGCCCCTACAGGCCCTGCCAGGGGCTCTGAGCTCTGCTGGAGCTTCTCCTCTCATGCACAGCCCCTCTGTGTTTTCAATCCAAGCTGCACCTCAGTCCCTTCAGGGCTCCTGGGAGGGCTGCACTCCCCAGAGCTCTGCAAACACAGCACATCCCACACAGGGAACTCAACGGCTAGCACAGAAAAGTCAAGTACAAATACAAAGATGAAACTGAAATTTTTATGGCTGATGAACAGATCAGAAGATTAATATCCAGTATTTCAAGGGATGGATGTAGACACAACTCCTCTTTCAGAGATGAGCACTGAGGAAAACTGGATTAATAATTTGTGTGGGATTCTGTGTGAAAGCACTGGGGAAGCACTTGCCAATCTCATGTTTGTTCCAAGACTCCCAGATTTCAGGAAGTTTCTCACCAGAGGCTGAACTCCCACCAGCTCCCTGGGTGCTGGGATGAATAACAGCACTTTGGAACAGCCAGAAGTTATTTCTACATGGACTGTCCTTATGACACTTCCTGGATTTTATTCTCCCTTCTTTTCCACTGTGAAGGAGCTTTTCAGGTTCAAAAGTTTCTCCTAAGGAAAACACAACCTTGCAGGAAAACTCCCCAGCAGCTCTACTGAATATTTAGGAATTATTTTAACCCCATTAAAAGTCCATGTGAAACTGGATGTTTGAAGGAGAACATGGAATTAAATTGGACAGCATTTGGCTCTATTTAACACATATTTCTAGAGCAGAGGAACAAAACAATCATTGATGGTGTATTGTATTGTATTGTATTGTATTGTATTGTATTGTATTGTATTGTATTGTATTGTATTGTATTGTATTGTATTGTATTGTATTGTATTGTATTGTATTGTATTGTATTGTATTGTATTGTATTGTATTGTATTATGTAACTGATATGCTCAGGTGCAGCATGGACAGTTTGGAAGCACCAACCCCAAGGAAATCCTGGGATCACACCTCAGGAAAGGAGCTGGCAGAGTACAAGGCCTGGTGCCAGGGAGGAAAAGCAGCACTCAGCTCCTGAGAGCAGCACACTCTGCCCAGGGCTCCTGGAATCCAAACTCTCTGGCATTCCCAGGAAAGGATTTCTTGGCTTTTTACTCTTTTTTTTACCTTCAGATGTTTTCCAGGCCTTCCAGAGATCTTCCACACTGATGAGTTTGTCTTCCCCATGGAAAGTGCTGTGCTTGACTGCTGGGTCATGGTAATTCAAGTCTTCCCTCAAGAACTGGAAGAGGAATTAACAGCAGGATTAGGCTTTGGTTCATCTTTTACAGAGATGAGATGCACTAAAAAAAATTTTGAATAGCAATAATTTTGATGGGAAAGTCATATTAAATCTGAATAAATAAATATAATAAATATAATGGCTATATTAGATATATAAGATATACACATCTATCTTTTATACAGATATAAGTAAATTCCCTGCAGTACCCCTGAATATTTCTGTTCCTGGGAAGACTAAGCAGGAAATATTCAGTAAGTAAACATGTTAAATTCATTTTAATATAGAGAAGGAATAATTAATTAGAACCTTCAGTCTTGGGATTCCAGACTTTAGTTTGAATTATAGTATCTCCAAAAATTCACCTAAGTGGCACAATGGAACCAGCTTTATGCCAATGGAGCAAGAACCCAAAAATTATTACTGGATTTGGTCTGGAACAAATGCCATAGGCAGGAGGGGGGGCAGCTCCACTGAAAAAGAGACAGAGGTGTATGTCCTATATGGATATAAAAATGTATATATCCATGTATATGTACATATCCTATATATCCCAGCTCAGGGGGCGTCCCAGGCCAGGCTGGACACTGGGGCAGTGGGAGGTGTCCCTGCCATGGCAGGGCTGGCACTGGGGGATTTTTAAGGTCCTTTCCAGCCCAGACCTGGAGGGGGTGTTCTGGCTCCAAAGGTCCTGGAAGCTCTGCATTCCAGGCTCCCTGCAAACCCACCCCGGTCCTGGCAGCCCCGGGCAGGAAATTGGGAAAGGGGAGGATTTGGGGAAATGGTTTCAGCAGCGGGGGCTGTGCCAGTCCCTGGCCGGGAGCGGGACAATGTCACCAGTGTCACTGCCCTGCCCCATCAGCTGCTGCTCTGTATATTTAGCTCGGGGAGCACAGAAAGGAAAAGTGATCCCTCAGCTTGCCCTGGGCTCAGGCTGGCCAAAACAAACGCCAGGACTCGGCAGAGCCGGGCTGGATGTGCCGATGATGAGCAGGGAGGGGATGCAGGGGGGGCTGCAGGAGCTGGGCTGCTGAGCCCACCAAAGCCCAGAGAGACCTTAAAGCACATTTTCCACCAGAACCTCCCGGGGAAAAGACAAAATCATGGAGTCACAGACGGGGCTGGGTTGGGAAGGACCTTAAAGCCCACCCAGTCCCACCCCTGCCATGCGCAGGGGCACCTGCCAGTATCCCAGATATTCCAAAGGCAGGCACCAGAACCCCTGGGCAGGTACCGAGCCACCTGCAAACCACTAAAGGCAGCACTAAAGTGCTAAAGATCTCACTGATCCCAGGCCTGGAAACTCCCAAAGCTGCAAGCCCTGGACAGAGGGTGGACCCCAGACCACCTCCAAGGTCCCAGCCAGGCCAGCCTTGGCCAGGCTGTGAATCCACAGGGACAGAAGGAAATGGAGCCAATCCCAAATCTCCTCACCAAGTTCAGGGAAAGCCAAACCAGGGTCAAACCAGCCAAAAGTAACGGGACCAGAAGCACTGCTACAACCCCCAGGAGGAGCTGGGATCACACTGGGAAGGCTCAGCCTGGGAATGCTGATCTTGGAGCTCTGGGACACCAAAAGCAGCAGCATCTGGAGCCAGGCTGGGAGAGCTGGGGGGGCTCCAGGGAGAGCTCAGAGCCCCTGGCAGGGCCTGGAGGGGCTCCAGGAGAGCTGGAGAGGGACTGGGGACAAACTTGCTGGCTGAAGGCACACTCAGAAATGAGCAGATATGCAAAATGGGATTTTCTGGAGGGTTTTTTCTCCACAGAATCACAGAATCTCCTGAGCTGGAAGGGACCCAGAAGGATCACCAGGCCCAAGTCCTGGCTCTGCACAGCCCCAACAATCCCACTCCTGACAGTGCTGTCCAAACTCTCCTTGAACTCTGCTCTGTGGTTTGCTTCTTTATCTGCAGAAACTCCAGCTACTGAAGGGATTTTTCAGTCCTTCCCATGCCTCCCACATCCCTGGATGTGTGCCACCCTCCCTGCCAGCAGCAGCTCCCGCTGTGCCCGAGCCAGGGGCCACGTGCTGGAGCTCACTGTGCTCCCCAAATCCAGCAGCTTTCCGAGCCTCCAGTTCCACCAGCAGGGCAGCAAACTCCCTGGAGGCACTGGGGACAATGACAAACCCACAGCAGGCAGCACAACGTCAGAAAAGGCTTTTGCCAGCTCTTACCAGCACTTGGTCTAAATGAACTCTTTATGTACATTTATGAAACGCCAAGCAGCCTAATATAATTTTTTAAAAAGTAAAAGGATTTGGTGGGCTTGTGACATTGAACCCCTACTCCAGTTTCAGTGGCACTGTGGATCACAGGTACCAGCAGCACAGCAGCAGCTCAGGCTTTTTGGCTTCACACCATGGAATTTGATGTTCCATGTGTTTCCTGACCCCCCACACCCCCCAGACACTCTCCAAGTGCCTCCAAGGCCTTTCCCCACTCCAGGGCAGCGGGATCAGGAGGAGCCAGAGGCAGACTGAGCAGCAGCACAGTTGTAAATGCACATTACAGAGCTGGCTCCTCACAAATATTGAAGGGAATGCTGTGTGCGTAGTGTGGAGAAATTTGGCTGTGTTATTTCTGTCTTTTATTTTTGCTATTGGCAAAATTTGGAAATAGTGGTGTGAGGGGTGTGAGGGGTTTCTGTGGCTGTCTCAGGGAGTGCTGAGGGGATGGTCTGGAAATTCTTGGATTATTCTGTTTGAATAAAGAAGGCACCAGACTCCCCTCAGGGAAGGAATTTATTGATCATCTGATATCAGAAGATCTGCAACAGACTAAAATGAAGAGAAATGAGGAGAGACAGGTTGGGGAACTGAGAGAAATGTTTTGAAATAATGCAAGAGGGTCTGTGAATATGCAAGGCGTTGTTGCATTTAAATGAGTGTGTTCTAAGTGAGGAGGTGCTCTTGGCTCACTGTGTGTATTTTCCTTTACTGCCTTGCCCTTATTATCTTTTATTAAACCTTTTAAATTCTACCAAGAAAGTGAACTTTGTTTTTTACAAACACAAACCTTGTTTCCTGAGGAAACCAGGCTGGCAGCCCTGGCACTGGGCACCCACATCCCAAACAGCCAGAGCTGCCCGTGCTGTGAGTGTGCAGACAGAAATAGATCCCTAATTAGAAGATTTCCCCATCAGGGATGGTTCTTTCACTTTAATCGAGGCCACTGATGTCATCTGAAACTTCATTGAAAATTCACTTCGCAGCAGGAGAACTGCAAGGATGATTTATGGACAGCGTGAAGCTGTGGGACAAAACTCCACCCCGAATTTATTTTTAAAATATCATTGTCTGTGTGTCCCCTTCTGCCCAGGCAGGGGTTTCAGCCTAAACAAAATACTCCCATCACTTACCCACAAAGGGTAGGGCCCAAAGTAATAAATGAAAACATAAAGTTCTCAACCACCCAGGAAAATGCCCATCCCTGTAAGTGTTCTAATCCAGGCTGGACTGGGCTTAGAGCAACCTGGGACAATGGAAGGTGTCTCTGCCCACGGCAGGGGGTGGAACTGGATGAGGTTTAAAGTCCCTCCCAACCCAGACCATCCTGGAAGTCCATGAACCCCATAAAAGGTTTAAATTTGAGCCTCCTGCATTCTTCCCAATAATCCTCCAGCAGCTGTCCCCCCAGAGCCCAGAGTTAAACCTGACTGCAGGGCCCGTGGGGGGAGAGTGATAACCTTGACAGGGAGAACTCGGCTGAGACAGGGAAATTCCTGCAATTCCTGGTGCAGTGACAGGAGAACTGGGTGCCACTGCAGTGAGAGCTCAGCAGAGGCACAGCAGCAACTGCACGTGTGGAATCCCAGGGACAGGGAATCACCAGGGGTGGAAAGACATCCAAAATCACTGAGTCCAGCTGTCAATGCCACAACCCAAGTGCAGGTGCCTCTGGGTCAGGCTGGGGCAATCCCAGCACAAACACAGCCTGGGGAGGATGGACTGGGAGCAGCCCTGGGGATTGGTGGGAGAAGCTCCACGAGCACTGGGACCTGAAATCCCCGTGCCCTGGGCTGATGCCACAGTGTGGGAGCAGGAAAGGGATTGGGATTGTGCCCCTGTGCCCTGCTCAGGCTGGCCAGCCCTATCCAAGGGGAATTTTCCCAATATCCAACCTGAACTTGCCCTGGTTCAGTTAAGGCCATTTCCTCTCCTCCTGTCCCTGTTCCCAGAGCCCGACCCCCCCTCCCTGCCCCTCCTGGCAGGAGCTGTGCAAAGCCACAAGGGCCCCCCTGAGCCTCCTTTGCTGCAGCCTGAGCCCCTTCCCAGCTCCCTCAGCCCCTGCTGGGGCTCCAGCCCCTTCCCAGCTCCCTCAGCAATTCTCCAGCCCCTTCCCAGCTCCCTCAGGAATTCTCCAGCCCCCAGACACCTCCCTCAGCAATTCGCCCGCCCCTTCCCAGAGCCCAGCGCCCCTGCTGGGGCTCCAGAGCCTTCTCCAGCCCTGCTGCCCTCCCAGAAGCAGAGCAGAGGTGCTGGGAGCAGCCCTGCCAGAGCCCAGAGGGGTTTCAGGAGTGGCTGTCAGGGCACCAAGGCACTGATTCTGGAGCTGCTCAGAAAAACCCTTTGAATTCCTCCCACCTGTGCCAAGGCTATGAGCTCCTGTACCAGGAGCTCCCAATGACTGCAGGGGCAACAGGGGCAAGGTTTGCTCAGAGACATAACACTGCCAGTCCTGCCCAACCCCAAGGACACGGGGCTGGCTCCTCATTCAATGCCAAGGAGCAGCACACAGGGTTGAATTGGGCTGCCCCAGTCCCTGGGGGAGGCTGAGCTGCAGCTCCAGTGCAGGGAGCTGCCTCCAGGAAACACCTCCTGCCGTGGAGGAAACGCAACTGGAAGCTTTTCAATTGTTTCCATTGCTCAGTCAAGTGGGACTGAGGCAGAGGGAACAGCCCTGCAAGCTGGGAACAGCCACCCAAAACCAGCAGCTCCAGGCACCAGGGGCTGTGCCGTGTCCCTGGGGACTGTCACTGCTCCAGAGGAACATTGTGCTGGCTGGATCTGCAAGGGCAGCTGGGGCTGCCCCTGGATCCCTGGCAGTGTCCCAGGCCAGGCTGGACATTGGGGCTGGAGCGGCCTGGGACAGTGGGAGGGGTCCCTGCCATGGCAGAGTGGCACTGGGTGGATTTAAGGTCTCTTCCAGCCCAACCCAGTTTGGGATTCTGTGACCTGGGACTGCAGAGGTACCTGTGAGTGGCAGCAGATTCCTGCAGCCACGTGCTTTCCTTTCAGCTTCCAACACTCTGACTTTCCTGCTTAGCTGCCAGTTCTCCCTAGAAGACAGAATTCCTCACCTCCAACGAGCACCCACCACAACTGAGGCAACACTACAAACAAAGAGCTTTCCCTTTTCCAGCAGACTCTTATTTCCATCAGTGCTTGTGTAAACAAAGAACAACTTTCTTCAATTCTAAATCAGCTAAAATGTCCAAGGCTGACACAACAAAAAGCTGCTCCTTTTTTTGCAGTGAGCACACAGGGATTGAATCCATTTTGGCTGGCTGCTGGAAGAATGCAATGAGCATAAAAACACGCAATGGTTTGGGTTGGGAGGGACATTAAAGCTCATTTAATTCCACCCCCTGCCATGGGCAGGGACATCTTCCACTGTCCCAGGCTGCTCCAAGCCTCATCCAGCCTGGCCTTGGACACTGCCAGGGATCCAGGGGCAGCCCCAGCTGCTCTGGACAATGAAGTGGCTACAAGCCCCCAGCAGCAAGAGACCCCAAACCAGCGCTGGCGACAGCGCTGAGACACCCCTTGGATCATCTCAAGGTGACACGTGGCTCCCTCTGTGACGAGGAGGAGGCCCCAGGCCAGCTGCAGGCCCTGGCCAGAGCAGCCCAGACTGACCTCGTCGCTCTCCTCCACGTCCACGTTGCCGTTGGCGTCGTCGTCCATCTGTTTGTGGATGTTGCGCACGGCCTCGAAGCTGAGCTGCTCGTCCTCGTCGTGGCACAGCGCCTTGTCGATGCGGCAGAACTCTGCTGGGGCACACAGGGCTCGTCAGCATGAACCCCAAACCCCTGCAGCCCGTCAGGCAGGGACATAAACCCCCAAATACCATCCAACACATCAGGCAGGGACATGAACCCCCAAATACCATCCAGCCTGTCAGGCAGGGACATGAACCCCCAAATACCATCCAACACATCAGGCAGGGACACGAACCCCCAAACCCCATCCAGCCTGTCAGGCAGGGACATGAACCCCAAACCCCATCCAGCCTGTCAGGCAGAGCCCCAAAACCCCTGCATCCCGTCAGGTAGGTCTCTGAACCCCCAAANGCAGCCCGTCAGGCAGGGACATAAACCCCCAAATACCATCCAACACATCAGGCAGGGACATGAACCCCCAAATACCATCCAGCCTGTCAGGCAGGGACATGAACCCCCAAATACCATCCAACACATCAGGCAGGGACACGAACCCCCAAACCCCATCCAGCCTGTCAGGCAGGGACATGAACCCCAAAACCCCTGCAGCACGTCAGGCAGAATCCCAAACTCCCCCAGTGTGTCCCTGGGAACTGGGCCAGGGCACCAGCACAGCCCACAGAGCCCTACCCAGGGCAGGGATGGGCAGGGCAGGGCAGGGATGGGCAGGGATGGGCAGGGCAGGGATGGGCAGGGATGGGATGGGCAGGGAAGGGCAGGGATGGGCGGGGAGGAGCCGGG
>VZTB01017797.1:40585-56154 GCA_013397245.1 Thryothorus ludovicianus | reverse complement strand
CACCCACCCCAGTGCCTCCCCGAGCCTCGGTGGGCCCGGGGCCGCCAGCCCGAAGCCTCCAGCTTTAATAATACAGACCTTGTTTGCACTAACTGGCCGCCGCCCCGGGGCTGCCCCGCCTCGCCGGTCCGGGCACAGCAACGCGTCCTGAGAAGGGGATGCCCGGGGCCGACCCACTCCAGCCCTGAGCACCCCACAGGGACCTGCCACCTCCAGTCTCCAGCCAGCTGGAGCACGGGGGGTCCACAGCCCCTCTGTGCCAGCCCTGGCACTCGCCCAGCCTGGAGCATCTCGCTGGCACGGCCCCATCCTGCCCCAGGATCACGGTGGCAGCTCCAGGGGCTCTTGGGAGTGTGAGCCCCACACCAGGGACCTCCAGCCCTGCTGAGAGCAGAGCCAGTGTGGCCAGAGCAGAGAGAGCCTGCCCTGGCTGGTGCTGGAGCTCCACAGGGCAGCAGGACTCACCTGTAACCAGCTGTCCCCAGAGCTGCTTTTCCTTAAATAAAAACCTGCCCAGGCCCCCCGTGTCCTGTGCTCTCCCACGCACACCCCCCTTTTCTGGGCATGGGGACATGGGTGCCACTGGCCTGAGCTGGGCTGGGACCCCTCACTGGGCCAGGGCCAAGCTGAGGGTGCCTCTGGTGCCTGCCAGGGCTCTCTTCCAGGAGGGACTGGAATCTTGGGATGCCCCTGCCACAGCCAGTCCTGACCCCACCATCTCTGTGCCCAGCTGAGCTCCCACCCTGGGGCTTGGGGACATTGTAAGGGACAGCAGTGGGGACAGTGCAGGAGGTGACCATGGAGCCATTGCACTGTGTGGGAATGGGGACACTGGGGATGGGCACATTGCAGGAACTGGCACACGAGTGGGGTCCCCACCTGGGCGGCCCCCAGCCACCCAGTCCCAGTACTGCCTCTGGAGTGGCAGATGGAGGGCAGAGCCCTGTGTTCCCATGCCCAGGGGTGTTCCCTGTGTTCTGTGGCTGGCGATGGCAGCAGTGAGGGACCGGTGGCATCCCCAGCCGCTCTCGCCACCCCCTCAGCACCCCCCCGGCACGTGCTGGCGGGTGGCCAGATCCGGACACGGGCCCCTTGTCCGGCCCGGGGCCTTCCTGCAGGAAGGGCAGAGACCCGGCGCCCGCCACAAGCCGCCTTTGTTCCCTGCTCCCGTTTCCAGCCGGAGCCGGGGGCAGGCGTGGGCAGCGGGGCCGGGGAGCTCCGGCCCAGCCCAGCCCTCCCATGGCCGCGCCCCACGGAGCCTCCCGGGGCTGCTCCAGCCACTCCACACCCCACCCCGGGAGCTCACGGCGGGGGACACGGCCCCTGGGCACTGCCCAGCCACGGGCTCGTGGGTCCAGCTGTGCCAAACCCTGCTCCCACCGTGGGCATCCAGCAGCCCTGGCCTGGCCTGCCCATGGGGATCCCCATGGCCACGTCCTGGTCCCGCTGTGGGGATCCCCATGGCCTTGTCCTGGTCCCCCTGTGAGTATCCCAATGGCCATGTCCTGCTCCCCTTGTGGGGATCCCCATGGCCATGTCCTGGTCCGCCTGTGAGGCTCCCATGGCCATGTCCTGGTCCTGCTGTGGGGATCCCCAGGGTCACGTCCTGGTCCCACTGTGGGGGTCCTCACAGTCATGTTTTGGTCCCGCTGTGAGGCTCCCATGGCCATGTCCTGCTCCGACTGTGGGGATCCCCAGGGCCAAGTCCTGCTCCTGCTGTGGGGCTGGCAAGGTGCCACCCCAGTGGGGTTCGGTGTAGAAGTGGGAGGGGATGAGGAGGGGACGAGTGAGACACAGCCCTGCTCTGGCCCAGCACAGTGGGATGAGCTCATGGCTCTTCCCCTCCCAGCTGCTCCCAGGGCGGCTGCATCGAGGGCAGGGCCCCACATGGTCCGGGAAAGGGGGAACCAAACCCCCGGCAGCTCCCCTGCCCCTGCCCCTGCCCCTGCTTCTGCTCCTGCCCCTCCCCCNGCTCCTGCCCCTGCCCCTGCCCAGCCCTGGCATTGCCAGCCCTAGCCCTCCTGGCTCCAGGCTCTGTTCCCGGGGCTGTGCCGGCCCTGGGCCCCGCAGCATCTGTAGGATCTGCAGGATCCGCAGCCAAGTCAGCGGCCCCCGGGGCTGGGCGGGGACCGGGGCCGCCAGCTGCGGGGTGGGCTCAGTCCCACGCCTCCAGCCCGGCTCCTGGCTAGTTCCCAGCCTCGCTGAACCTTCCCGGGCTTCATCCAGCACCAGGGGCCACGTCCACATCACAGCCCCAACAGCCAGGATCCAGAGCCCACACACCAGCGATGCACAGCCTGCACCCCAGCACCCAGCACCGACCCACATTCTGCAGGGATCTGCATCCTGAGCCCCAGCTCCAGGGATCCACACCCCAGACCCAGGGTCACATCTTGTATCCCAGCTCCAACACTTGGGATCCACATCCCACACTCCAGCCCCCACCCTGCCCATGGTGCTGGTCTGGGCCTGCTGGCTGTGCCAGGGCCACGCCAGGCTGGGCCAGGTGGAAATGCTGTGGAGTTTGCCGAGAGCTCACAAAAATACTCAGTGCTTTATTTCCACCTCAAAGCCAAGGCGCTGCGGGGGCAGCGCATCACACGCATGCAGGGACACGGATGGAGCCCATGGATGGGGACACTGACGATGGACATGTGCAGCAGGACCCGCTGGAAGCCAGCTTGGCCCCAGCTCTGCCACGGCCCCACAGCTCCCGCTGGGGGAGGCTCTGCCCAGCCCTGGGCACTGGGACATCCCAGGGGACTCTCGCTGGTGGCTGTGCTCGGGTGAAGAGCAGGGAGGGAGCCACACTGGTCCTTCCTGGCCAAGCGTGGGGGGGATGAGCCCTGGCAAGTGCAGAGCTCCCCAAAATCACGTCAGCTCCAGGTGCCCCTTCCAGCAGCATTGCAGGAGGAGCTTGGGGACAGTCAGCCCCCATTCAGCCATGTCCCCTGTGCCCTGGCAGCCAGAGCTGGGCAATGGGGGGGCACTGCTGAACCCCAGCACCAGCCCCACGGCACAGGGGAATCCATGGGGACACTGGGGCAAAGACCTCCAGCAGCAGCACCCTCACCCTTCCTTCTCCAACTGGGCTGGAACGGGCACAGCACCCCTGGAGCAGCCTGTGCTGCTGGGGGGCTTCTGGGAAAGGCAGGAGTGAGATGTGGATGCTCCCAGCACCTGCTCTGCCCTGTGTGCTCCCACCCTGCTCCAGGCAGTCCCTGCACTGCCCAGCACCTTCCTGCTCTCCCCAGGAACTCAGGCACAGATGGGCCAGGACCCTGCCCCAGTCCCATGGGAGACAGTGCCTGAAGCCAGCCCAAATGGCCACCAGCCCTTTTTGGGGACTTGCCTCAAGACCCCCAGCCTGGAGAAGGAACCATGAGACCCTCCAGGCCAAGAAAGGACAGGCCAGGGCTGGACCCCGTGCCCCAATACTGGGAGCAGCATCCTGCTCTCCCTGGAGCATCCTCCAAAGCAAGAGGCCCCAGGTCCCTGTTCCTCCTCTGTCCTGCCCTCCTGGGGCTGGCAGGGAGCCAGGACAGGGGGTCCCTGGGAAGAGCCTGCAGGTGCAGCTAGGGACAGACACTCCTGGGATCTGGGGATGATCCTCGCAGCAGCTCCACAGCAAACAGCCCCAGCAGGACAGGGAGAGGAGCCCCCAGACAGGGGCTGGCTAGAAGTGCTTGTCCTCCAGCAGCGAGCTCACCACCAGCTCCTTGTTGCCAAAGTCCCAGAAGGCAGTCATGTGGAAGGCCATGTTGGACAGGACAACCAGGTACTCCAGGAAGGCGAAGACAGTGTACACTGGGGGAGAGAACACAGCAGGTGAGGGGGACCCATGGCTGCATCTGCCCCGGGAGCTGGGGGCTCTCTGGGCCACCTGTTTGGGGCAGCAGAGCAGGGGCCGGGGGGCTTGATCTCCACCAGGGAGGAAGCATGGCTGGGCACCAGGAGCTTCCCTGGGCTGGGGTTTAGAAGGCAAGGTGTCACATTAGGAGGATGTCAGACATCAGGAGAAATTTTTGGACATGAGAAGGAATTTTTTCATAGAAAGAGTGGTCAGGCATTGGAAGAGGCTGCCCAGGGAGGTTTGGAGTCCCCATCCCTGGAGGTGTCCAAGGAAGGGCTGGACACTCAGTGCTCTGGATTGGGGACAAGGTGGGTATCGGGCACAGCTCGGACTTGCTGATCCCAGGGATCTCTCCCAACCTTAACGATCCTGTGACCTCCCAGCCCCTTCCCCACACACCCCCCAGGCAGCCCCTCACCTCCAGGGCCACAGTACCAGTTGTGGTGGAAGTAAACGCACACGGCGAACGCAAACGTGATGAAGGTGAAGAAGAAGAGCAGCTGCTTCCACTTGTACGACTTGCGTTCCTGGAACAGCCCAAGGCTGGGTGATGCCAGAGCAGCTACCCCCATCCCATCCCCATCCCCATCTCCATCCCCATCTCCATCCCATCCCAGGGAAGCTGTCCCCTGGGATGCACCCTGGCTCCTTGTGCAGAGCCCCCCAGCCAGGCCCAGGGGTGGCTTTGGCAGGGCTGTGCCTGAGGGCACACGGGGACTCACACCTTTAGGGAATGAGGGAGCCATGGGCTCCCAGCAAACATGGGGTCCTGGCACTGGGGTGCTGAGGGGGCTCCTCGAGGATGGGCCAAGGCTCCACCAGAGGCAGATCCCCCGGGTTGGGTGGCTGCAGGTGGCCCCAGGGCACGGGGAATTCATCGGGTGCTGCACCCCCTCACCCAGAGCAGCAGCAGGGAGGAGGAAACCACATGAAGGGGCGGCAGCTGGGGCGGGTGCTGCGCTGGAGAGCTCGCCCAGCACACCCTGGCACTGGAGGGGCCCCATCCTGCCCCTCAGCACCACCTCTGACGGGGCAGGAACAGAACAGGGATGCTGCCAGCAGCCCCACACCCCCAGCTCACTGCTTCTGTGCCCCAGAGCTCAGCCTCTGTGACAACCCAGGGGCCAGGCCTGTTCCCTGTGACAGGCTCCCCTGACCCATTGCCCAGCACCCCAAAGCTGGGGCTGTAGGTGCACTGACCCCCGGTAGCCACAGCAGGTACCAGCTCCAGTTCCCTTCCTCTATTTCTCCCCGTAAGGATTCTACAGCCCGGGGAGCAGAGGAACCCCAAACCAAGTCTGGAGCCCGAGGAGGATGCAGGGGAGCCCTGGAGCAGGGGGGCTGCAAGGGGGCTCAGTCCCACAGAAGGGGCTGGGGATGCCACAGACAGCCCAGGCTGGTACAGGTGGGAGGGGAATTTCCCCCTCGCCTGACACTTCACATGAGGCTAAGATTCCATTCCGAGGCAGTGCTGGTAACAAGGAAAATTTAAATTGCCCCATCACACTTTCCATTACCCCCGGAACGTGTGCCAGGGGCTCGGCCGGGGAGGAAAACCCAGGGTGGAAGGACGGACTGACGGGCACTTCACTGTGCGGGGACACGCGGGTGACAGCGCCTGCAGCCCGGGCCGGTCCCTCGCTTTGGCCAGCAGCAGCCGGGCTGTGAGCAGCAGCGGCGGCGGCACCGGGAGCGGCAGAGCCCCAGCCGGGGCGCGGTGCCGAGTTTCACACCGGAAAGGCGGCTGGGAACAGCCCGTTGTCACCGCGCTGTCACCGCGCTCCCACGGCAAACGGCCCCGCCGCGCCCACACAGCCCCGCCGGGGCCCCGGGACCCGCCGGGCTACCGGGGCTGCTCCTGCCGGGAGCGCCCAGGCGGGGAACAGCTCGGCTCACCCAGCTCCAACGCCCCGGTCCTGCTGCAGGAGCCTGTGACGGCCCTGGAGGAGCCAGCCCAGGCTCAGCACAGCGACCCTGCACCTCTGGGTGCCCTCCGAACGACCCCTCTCCCGGTCTGGGCAGGGGATTATCACACGGATAATTAATTAGGTGTTAATCCCTAATGCCAGGGCACGGCTGGCTCAGCCCAGTGCCAGGGGATCACAGAGAAGGCTCCCCAGGAGGTGGCACCTGGTGACATGGCACGATGCTGAGCAGGAAACTGGCACCTCGGGGAAGGTCCCTGCAGGATGGGACAGCCACAGCAGGGGACAGGGGTGCACAGCGACCTCAGTGGGAGCTGGAGTGTCACCTTGCCCTGCTGCAGGAGGAAGGGAAAGGGCTGGCCCACACTTTGGGCAGCATGGTGGGAGCTCCAGGAGCTGCTGGATGTAGAGGAGCTGCCCATCCCCCTCCTGCTCCTTGCAGTCTCTGCAGAGAGGAAAGAGGACTGTGCCCACCCCCCAGTTCCTGATGGGGACAGGGGTGACTGAGCTTGATTCAAACGGCAGCAGCTCACTCTGCAGGGACTGGTTCTGCCCCTGAGCCATCATCATCCCCTTCTGGGTGACAAGTGGCACCTGCAGGGCTCTGTCACCAGTCCCAGCTCCCCTCGAGGGTTTGCAGGTCTGTGCAGAGAGCCCGGAACCAAAGGGCCCCACGAAGAGCTCAGCTATTTATAGAGGGCTTGTCTGCAGCACCCAGCACTGCCGGGGTGCTGCGAGCAGCTGGGGTGAAATCACACCTGGTCCCCACTGCTCACACGGCTCTGCCACGGTGGGGACACAGCTCAGTCACCCTGCTCCAGCTCTGAGGGCTCAGCTGGGCCCCGGGGGCTGTGCCCCAGAGGCCCCTGTGCTTTGCACTGGCTGCAGCCTGGGCTGGGCTCAGCCCATGTGCCCTGTGGGTGTCAGGGGAGCAGGACACTGTGGGAGAGAGCCCAGGGGCTGGTGGCAGAGCAGGACCCAGCTCCACTGGCCACAGCACAGACTGGAAGTGACCTTAAATCCCACCCAGTGCCAGCCCTGCCATGGCAGGGACACTTCCCACTGTCCCAGGCTGCTCCAGCCCCAATGTCCAGCCTGGCCTGGAACACTGCCAGGGATCCAGGGACACCCACAGCTGCTCTGGCCACCCTGGGCCAGGGCCTGCCCACCCTCACAGGGAACAATTCCTGCCCAAAATCCCACCCAGCCCTGCCCTCTGGCACTGGGAGCCATTCCCTGTGTCCTGTCCCTCCATCCCCTGTCCCCAGTCCCTCTCCAGCTCTCCTGGAGCCCGTTCAGGCCCTGCCAGGGGCTCTGAGCTCTCCCTGGAGCTTCTCCTCTCCAGGTGAGCCCCCCCCTGCTCTCCCAGCCTGGCTCCAGAGCTCCAGCCCTGGGGCAGCTCCGTGGCCTCCTCCACCCCGTTGGCCACCACATGCACACACTGGTGTCTGCTGGGGCCACCAGCCCCGAGCTGGGGGAGGGAAATGTGTTTGCAAACAAGAAGTGAAACTGCTCTGCCCCACTGCCCAGCTCTGCGCCTCAGGGCTGGGGGGAAGGAGGGTTTTAAGGGCGAGCAGCCAGGCAGGAACAGCAGAGCTGCCAGCCCAGGTGGGCAGTGCCACGCCACAGCCAAGCACCAAGCACGGGGTGCAGTGATCAGGCACGGCCGAAGACTCCCAGGCTCTGCTTCCCTTTTCCACAGAATCTCCTCTGTTTTGCCCCTTCCATCCTTTTCTCTCTCCTGCTTTCTCTTTTCTCCCCTCCTGCAGAGCTTTATTTTCCTTTCTCACCATTTGCCACCCTGTAACTGGAAACCGCCCGTACTTCCCCATTACAAACCAGTTCCTCTGCACCTTCCTGCCCTGGCAGAACAGCGACTGCAACGGGAGCCCCGGACAAGAAGCTTTTGCAACACCAGTTCCTGTCCCTCCTGCACTGCCAGACCCGGGGAGCTTCACCCCCTAAAAGCAGTGCCAGCCGTGGGGCTGGGCAGGCACAGCCCCCCTGTCCCTCCTCCAGACAGATCCAGCTCCCCACATGGAGTTTGTCCTGGAGATGGTCCCAGGTTTGGCCCTGGAGAACCTGAACCCCCATGGGGACCCTCTGCTGAAGAGGGAAGGACAGAACACCGCGGGACTGGAGCCATCCCTCGCCTGTCCCCTCCTGCCATCACCAGCTCCAGGGCTGGGGGCAGAAGTGGACAAAGGGGACACAAACTGAGCCAGTCTGTCCTCAAGGTGCCAAGGAGGGATCAGCTGTGCCCTGGCCTAAAACAGCCCCAGGAGCGTGGCTGGGCAGCTCCCTGGCACTGCCCAAGCCCTTGGATGCAGCAAGGATGTGGCAGTGGCACCTCCCATGTCCCACCCTGCTGAGCCACAGGTGTCACAGGAGCTGTGCCAAGCCTGCCAGGGGCCACCAGCCATGAGCAGAGAGCCTGGAGCCTGAGGAATCCAGGCAGAGAGTGGGACAAGCCCCAGGAGACCCCGCTTGGCCTGGAGGATCCATGGGAATGATTCCTGGCAGGAGCCGAACGCACATCACCGGACACCGGACATGGACACCGCACACGGAGACGCGGCAGCTGCAGAGGGACAGAAGCCCCTCAACCAAAGGTGACACCTGGTGGTGTGACAAGCACTGTGCTCTCCTCACCCTCACACAGCGGCTCTGGGAGCTGTGTCACCCCGCAGTGCCCTTCCTCCTCCTCCCTCACCCGTCACCCTCGTGCCCTGGGTGACAGCTCCATCCTGCGGCCCCGCAGGAGCTGCACAGGGACACTGGAGCTGGCACAGGGACACTGCATCCCCGGTGGCCTAAGGTCAAGGCTGGCTCTGGAAGGCTCCTGTTTCCTTGGGGAATCCCCAGCTTTAGGGGGACCACATACCCCTGAGGATTGCAGGGCTGTTGCAGGATGGGAAGAAGAAGGGGGTGGTGGTCCTGTGCCAGGTGGTGGCATGCTCAGCCAAGGTGTCACCTTGTCACCATGTTCCCTGCCCTTTCCCTCAGGCATGTGCAGGTTCCTCCAGTCCTCAGGCAGAGTCACAGAATCAATGAGGCTGGAAAATCCCTCTGAGACTGCTGAATGCAACTGCTCCCCAGCAGTGCCAAGGCCACCACTGACCCATGTCACATCCACAGGCTGGGAAATCCCTCCAGGGATGTGACTCCACCCCTGCCCTGGGCAGCTCTGCCAGGGCTGCACAGCCCAGTGTGGGAAGGAATTGCCCCAATATCCAAGGTGAGCCCCTCTGACCCAGCCTGAGGCCGTTCCCTCTGCTCCTGTCCCTGTTCCCAGAGCCCAACCCCTCCTCCCTGCCCCTCCTGGCAGGAGCTGTGCAGAGCCACAAGGGCCCCCCTGAGCCTCCTTTGCTGCAGCCTGAGCCCCTTCAGCCCCTTCCCCAGCTCCATTCCCCTCCCTGGACACGCTCCAGCCCCTCAAAGTGTCACTTGCCCTAAGGGGCCTAAAGCTGAGCCCAGGTTTTTGGATGCCTCACCCCTGCCCATTGCAGGGGAGATGAACCAGCCCCAGGGATGTGGCAGGGGAGGAGATCTGAGGTCTCACCCAGAAAAAAAGACAAACCAAAACAATATGACAGAAATAAAGGAAGCTGTGGGAAAGCTGCCAAGGAGTGACTGCAAGCTCCCGCTATTCCCACATCACCAGAGAGAACAGATCACTTCCCAGTGAGCCAGGAGAACTCAGCATCTCCACAATCCCTTTCCTAAGGAGTCCTACAGCCAAACAGCTGCTGGAAGCTTCTTTTCCAGGTCTCTGGAGTAAGGCAGCAGGGACAGGCTCAGTGAATTGGCGGAAGGGGAGGATAAGCAGCAGTGATGGAGCAGGAGCTGCTCTGGGACTGCAGAGCTGGGGGCACTCTCATCCTGCTGGGACACGGAGCCCAGACACAGCACCCACCCTGTGCCCTGCTCACGACGCCCTGGAGAGGCTTGTCCAGCCCTCGCCAGCCTCCCAGCCTGGGCACAAAGGCACACAGCTGCCAGGGGCTCTGCAAACTGCCACCTTCCAGGGGCAACACAGCCCCGGGACCCCTCCCCACTTAGCACTGGGGCCACGAGGGCTGGACTGGGATCAGCTGGGGAGAAGCATCCCGAGGGGAAAGGACAGAGAGATCCAGGCAGCCCAGATGCACAGGTGAGGCCAAGTGTGCAGGAGCCACGTGGGCACAGCAGCAGGTCCTACACAGCCCGTGAGTGCCCAGAGCCCAGGACCAGCCTGGATGTCCTGCCCACCTGTCCCATAATCCAGGACCAGCCTGGATGTCCTGCTCACCTGTCCCATAATCCAGGACCAGCCTGGATGTCCTGCCCACCTGCCCCATAATCCAGGACCAGCCTGGATGTCCCCCGCCTTTGGCCCAGGACTCACAGCACAAACCAGCACAGAAGCTGCATCCAGGAAACAGAGCCAGGAGCCCCTGGCTGGATCCTCCACCGGACCCGCTGCCCCCACAGCCAGTCCCTGCACCCCCTGACCTCTCCCCAGAAAAGGAGCCAGAGCCAGCCTGCTCCAGAGTCATTCTGGAGCAAAAGGAGAACAGCTCCTGCTGCCTGCTGCTGCCAGCTTGCAGGACCAGCAATTCCAGCACAGGGAAGCCAACTTCAGCTTAGAAACAGGCATGGGGAAGGGATGAGCAATGCCAATCCACAGGGATGCTAAGTGGTTTCCAATTTGATCTCTCAATGAAAACTTAATCAGATACTGGGAGGAAATCCTTCCCTGTGAGGGTGGCCAGAGCAGCTGTGGCTGCCCCTGGATCCCTGGCAGTGTCCCAGGCCAGGCTGGATGGGGTTTGGAGCAGCCTGGGACAGTGGGAGGTGTCCCTGCCCATGGCAGGCATGGCACTGGATGGGCTTTAAGGTTCCAACCAAAACCATTCTGTGATTCAATGATAAAAAAAGAGAAAATAGAAAATTAAAAGCTTCCTTCCCACTTTGCTTTGGTAAATAATGGATTTTGGTGACTTCTTCTGTTCCACCTGCTGCCGTTGGCTCCTCTAGCACTTGCTCAGGGGTATTTCACAAGCAAGGACAGTCAAAGCCCTCCACTGCCAGCCCAGAGCCCCCTGCCAACTCCCAGCATAGCCCCAGAGCCCTGTCCCAGTCCTGGCACAGCCCAGAGCCCCCTCCCAGCTCCCAGCAGAGAGAGAAGAAAGGAAAGTGTCTGTACCTCGGGACTTACTGTGTGTTTCTTAGTCATTCTCCAGAGGATGCAGGTGAGCAGCATGTGGCCCAGGGCCGACGTGATGAACACGATGAAGGCATTTTCGTGGATTGCTGCATTGACAAATAACAGGTTTTCTCTTCAATCCATGCCAGGAGCACCAGAGGAATGTGGAACAGGATTTGGGAGGGCTTTGTGCTCTGCTGGGAGCCCCAGCATCCCAGGGATGCCAGGACTCCAGTGGGGTCTTGGCAGGAGACAGGCACAGCACAGCTCCACGACCTGCTCATGCTGCCTCAGGGCCCCATGGAAGGGGATAAAAGTGCCAGGATAGTTTTTGTGCTCTGGGACCATCACTTCACACGGCTGTAAACTCAGCATTGCTATTGTTGTTTTAGGGATGGAGATGTTTTAGGGGATAGAGGGTGCAGAGTGAGCCAGTCCAGAATCCAGGGAAGTCCATCTTCTGGCACCCTGTATTACCTACCTGCCCATTAGCAGCACCAGCAGCCCCATCTGCAGCACTGAGGTTGCCTCATGCATACCTGGACTAGCCCAGGTACAGGACCAGGCTGGGAAAGCAGCTGGAGCAAAGCTTAAGCCAGAGTTGCTCCTGATCCCACACAACCCCTGCACCTTCAGGTGAGAGGTTTTCATAAGTGCTGCTCTGAAAAGAATTTCCCAGCCCTTTGTCCAGAAACTGAACCTCAGGCTGGATTCCCAGCCCCCTGAAGAGCAGGAATGCCCATCCCTGTTTGTCCTGTCCATGCCAGGGGAAGGGAAGCACACGAGGAGTGAGGTGCCAGCAGGTGGGGGAGGTCAGCCCGGGCTGTCCTGCAGGCAGGGATGATTAACCTGAGCTCAGAGCTGAGACTTTCCCCCCCAGCTGGGGATTAGTCTGGGACAAGGATCTCACGAAGTGGGTCAGCCTCGGCTCCCAGGGCGGCCCTGCCCGCTCACACCTCGGGTTCCCCTGCCAGGATCCCCACGGGGCCAGGCCAGGCCAGCCCAGGTAGCCAAACCTCAAAGCAGCACCTGGATGGCCAAGTGCAGGGGCCCGGCCCGGACAAGCTGGAGAAACCCTTGGGGCAGGCCAGGCTGCAGACCCTGCCAGGAGGGGACACTGGGACACCTCACCATGGGGACAGGGAATGCTGGCAGGAGACAAGGAGGGTGAGCTGGGCAGGGACAGGTCCCAGACCACAGACCTCCATCAAGGGGGGGTTCCTGTCCTGCCATCCCAGTCACTGGGCTCCACCATGGACCATCCTCACCCCAAAGGCTGGGGGACACCCTGAGACTGTTCCAAGCACCAGAGTCCTGAATCCCAGAACAGTTTGGGTTGGGAGGAACCTTAAAAACCTTTCCATCCCACCCCTGCCATGGCAGGAACAGCTCCCACTGTCCCAGGCTGCTCCATCCCCAATGTCCAGTCTAGCCTGGGACACTGCCAGGGATCCAGGGCCTGCCCACCCTCACAGGGAACAATTCCTGCCCAAAATCCCATCTAGCCCTGCCCTCTGGCACTGGGAAGCCATTTCCCCTTTCCTGGCACTCTATTCTTTGTTCAAAGTCCCTCTCCAGCCCACAGCTGGACACAATACCCATCATCACCATCCTGCTGTGCAGGGAAAGCCAACACATTACAGTCCTGCTGATACATCCCAGCACGGGTTTGTTCCCACTGCAACAGCACCACCTTGCTGATTACTGCATTTCAGTGCACATCAGTTAATCCCTGGTGCCTCCTCCAGATTTTAGGATGAAATGCAGCTGGACATCAGCAATGGCACTTAAGTTCTTTTGAGGTGAGACTACGTGGGGGAAGAGAATTTCCCAGCCTGTCGTGGCCAGGGTTTGGGCACATGGATTTAACCTGAAAAACTCTGATTCTGTGTCCAGGAACTACTACAGACAAGGCTGGAGCCCCTCTGCTCTGGAGCCAGGCTGGGAGAGCTGGGAGGGCTCACCTGGACAGGAGAAGCTCCAGGGAGATCTCAGAGCCCCTGGCAGGGCCTGAACGGGCTCCAGGAGAGCTGGAGAGGGACTGGGGACAGGGGATGGAGGGACAGGACACAGGGAATGGCTCCCAGTGCCAGAGGGCAGGGCTGGGTGGGATTTTGGGCAGGAATTGTTCCCTGGGAGGGTGGGCAGGCCCTGGCCCAGGGTGCCCAGAGCAGCTGTGGGTGTCCCTGGATCCCTGGCAGTGTCCCAGGGGACACTGGGGCTGGAGCAGCCTGCGAGAGTGGGAGGTGTTCCTGCCATGGCAGGACTGGCACTGGGTGGGCTCTGATGTCCCTTCCCAATCCAAACTAGTCTGGCACTCTGTGATTCTATGGAATTTTCCCCAGAAGTTCCTGGGGAGGGTGTGTGAAGGCAGCTGAGGCAGAGCCAGCCCAGAGCCCAGCCCAGCTGTGGGGATGGAGGGGAAGCAGGATGAGCCCTGACCCACCTCGCTCACCTGCCCCCAGCCCTGGAGCAGGACCTCAGCACAAGGGTGGAACCAAGTGCCAGGGCCTGGCCCAGCCTCCATCCCCAACCTGAACCCACAGCTTCAGCCAAGGATCAGCAGCCAAGGGCTGTGGGCTATCTCCATGTTACACACACATCACTCCTCTATAACTACTAACATTAATGGAACCTCTGGTGGTTTTTAACTGTTTTTTCTCTCCAAACTGCCTCGCTGCAAAGCAGCAGCCCAAGGAAGGGCTCGGCAGGGCAGGATTGGGGCGGGGGGGTGACACCTACCATAGTTCTCGGTGGAGGACACGTAGGTGAGGATGAGGAGGGCGAAGTTCTCGAGCAGGTTGAGCAGCAGGGTGACGT
This sequence comes from Thryothorus ludovicianus, assembly GCA_013397245.1. Classification (NCBI taxonomy): domain Eukaryota; kingdom Metazoa; phylum Chordata; class Aves; order Passeriformes; family Certhiidae; genus Thryothorus; species Thryothorus ludovicianus. Next base: position 42,368 of record VZTB01017797.1, on the reverse strand, counting down.
GGCACAGGCGCAGGTAGCGGGGGTGGGGGCAGTGGCAGCTCTGGTAGTGGTTCCAGTAGGCCACGGCCACGAGCACGCGCGGGGCCGAGTGCAGGCCGATGCACAGGCGCCACACGTAGCGCTGCGGGGTCTCGCCCCCGATGGCCGCGCTGATGGACGGCAGGTAGTTGGGCACCTGCGGGGACAGGCACAGGGCACGGCCTCGCAGCCATCCTCCTCCAGCACTGGAACTGTCCTTTGAATTCTAAACCTGTTCGTTGCTGTTCCCAAAGCCAGGGGATGCATCGCGGCAGCGCCTCGGTCCATCCCGCGGGGTCATGGATCCCACAGCCCTGCTGGGGACCCTGCCCAGGTACCTGCTCAGGTTCCTTGCTTTTATGTTCTTGATTGTCTGTAGAATCCCAGAATGGTTTTGGCTGGAAAGGACCTTAAGGGACACCTCCCACTGTCCCAGGCTGCTCCCAGGCCCAATGTCCAGCCTGGCCTGGGACACTGCCAGGGATCCAGGGGCAGCCACAGCTGCTCTGGCCACTCTGGGCCAGGGCCTGCCCACCCTCACAGGGAACAATTCCTGCCCAAAATCCCACCCAGCCCTGGGAGCCATTCCCCCTTTCCTGGCACTCCAGGCCCTGCTGAATCTCTCCTGCTGTTGTGAGATGTCTCCTGCCCTCCATTCCTAGCTCAAATCCAGCTGCTCATCCAGCAGCCTGAAAGCCCTGGGGAGGAGCCCCATCTCATCCTGCATGGAGTTCCAGGCCCTCCCTCCCCAGACACCCGTGGCTTCTCTGAACTCCAGCAGACCTGGGGGCAGCAGCTCTGGACCAACCCCTCCCCAGGACCATGGATTTCCCTTCGGCTTCCCCACCTCTATTCCTCACTGCAGTAACCTCTAGAGTGCCCAGTCCAGTCCCCAGCCTGCCCAGTCTGTACTGCCTTCAGTCCCAGCACAAAGCCAAACCTGCTGCTGCCAGTCCTGAGGCATCACAAGCACAATGAAACAATGCAGCTTATTCTGGATTCTGTAACACCTCTGCTGGGAAAGCCCAAGAGAGGAGCCCAGAAGGACAGAGAGGAATCCAGGAATCCAGAAGGTGGATAGGAGCCCAAGAGGAGAAGGGAGCCCAGAAGGATGGAGAGGAGGCCAGGAGAGGAGAGAGAGAGAGACCAGGAAGTGGGAGAGGAGCCCACCAGGACACAGGAGATCTGCCACTCCCCAGGAATACAGGTCTGTCCCACAGGACTCTCACCCCACAGTGGGTTGCCGTTGTCTCACGGAAGTTGAAGAGCAGAGACCAGATCACACAGAATAGGAACCCGAAGAGGGGGCAGAACACAGTGCCGAGGGCCAGCGTGGTGAAACGCAGCCGGAACAGGATCCCGTCCCGATCCAGCGGCAGCGGGACCTGCAGCATGTTGGACACCTGGAAAAGACAAACAAATGTCTGCCTGAGGCGTCTGTCCTGCCCTGGGTGTGTTGACAGGTGGGGATCGGTGACCCTGGGGGGCTTTTTGAAACTCAGTGATTCCGGGATTGTGTCCAGCCCCACACAGCCCTGGGCAGGGATGGACACACGGCTCAGCCCCTGTGTGACCCCACAGGGACACAGCTCAGCCTCTCACACCTGAGTGACCCCACAGGGACACGGCTCAGCCCCTCACACCTGTGTGACCCCACAGGGACACGGCTCAGGCCCTCACACCTGAGTGACCCCACAGGGACACACAGCTCAGCCCCTCACACCCCTGTGACCCCACAGGGACACACAGCTCAGCCCCTCACACC